>CACRXP010000056.1:618994-629253 GCA_902702965.1 Spirometra erinaceieuropaei | reverse complement strand
TGCCAGCTTTCGAATGAACTTCCTTTCGACTGCATGGAAAACCTACAATCTGAAAAATGACTACTTAGGTAGTGTGATTTTTTCTCATTGATTTTCGATGCCCTTAAAAGTCCACTTATATTTCATGGAAAACATGCATAAAAATATTCATTCTTTCACGCATTCGGTAGATAATTACGTCATCTTCTAATTTTATACTCAAAGGAGGGAACTAATTCGGTTTTAAAAAAGTTTCCAGTTGTGGGACTTTTGAACACCGTGAAATGGTCGTTCATAAATCGTCATATCTATGCTTTTGACAATGTGGCATTTAAGTTAACAATATGAATCAAGTCCACCGGTTTATTTTATGAAACCTATATAATCTCTCTTAAATAACATAGAGAAATGCGTGGTTTTTCGTATGCGGAAAATACATGGCTTGTAGTTTGGAAACCCTGAATGCAAGCGTGTCGGCAGTGTGGGTTAAAATTATTCGGGAATTCGGAAAGTTTTTGAAAACCGAATCGTATCCTTCCTTCGAGTATAGAATTGGAAGAAGACGTACTTTTCTACCGAAGGAGGAAAAAAATGAATATTTTTATGCATGGATTTCATGAACTAGGATTAAATCTTGAAGGGCGTCGAAAATCAATGAGAAAAGTTCATGCTACTTAAGTAGTCATTTTAAAGGGTAGTGTTTTTGCATGCAACCGGTAGAATGTTCATTCAAAAGTTGGAATCCTGAGGTAACAAACAAATTGTTAGAACTGTGTTGCAGGCTGACCGGTTTTACAACCCTACTTAATTAATCTTTTCGAAACGAAGACGCATTTGGGATTTTCGTTTGACATTTTATGAGTTAGCCCACCTACTGTATCTGAGAAAGTATCGTCATTTTTAAATGGCCAGCCAATATGCGTCAGCAATTAACAGTTGATATTTGACTGCTACGGAAGACCCCACCTTGGAATCAGCTGTCGGCACTTGTTCCTGCACTGAGACCTTGTCGTATGTTTTGTCGGGTTCTGGTTCGCGGATATTTTGGGAAGTAGATAAACAGCAAGATTGTGGCAGTTACCGGAAGACAGGAGAATACAATGAGATAGTGTTGCCGGCAAAGACAAGAGACAGAGATAAGACGCGTGCATGCTGTCTTATCAAAAATTTCAAAGTGGCTAGACGAGAGCCTTGAACTGCTTCAACGCAAAATAGCATCATGAGGCCTGCAGAACCCCGTTAAATTAATCAGTTGCATGTCCGTTGTATATATGAATCTCGATGAGAGGGTCTCTTTTCTGCTTGCAAATATTCTTCCCACGGCCAAGATGGAATATCTGTTTGACGAGATTGTTAAGCAGGGTTTTCAACCAAATGATGTTCCTAGATCTAGGGGATTTGGTCTTCTGTTGCGCGTTGAATGCCCAGCTCGGATTTCATAACCAATTGTTACTCCAAATCAGGGGCAATGTTATGGGTTGCTTTCGTGGAAAAACTAAAGTACAGTCAGTTCTCTTCGGTTACAATGGATGTCGATTTCCATGTTCGACATTTTTAATAAGAAACTAGAGGACTGATGTGTATATCATCCCGGACAAAGTGAATCAAAATCACGCAGAGTTAACTTTACTTTGGGAAAAGGCAGGCAAAAAATGTCTCTTCTTTCTGAATGTGGTACTTATCAGAAGGCCCGAAGAAACTATTCTTAGAGGTGTAATTTGCATGAAAACTTGGATAAGGCAATACACAAATGTATAAAAAATCTGTCCCCCTGCCTTACCAACCCATCTATTAGAATATGCGCTCCAGATTCGCTAAGGAAAGGACAAAACCTTGTAGGAAACATTCTGTCAGGCAATGGCTTCCTGAATAATCTATCACGAGGTATATGAAAGAGCCCCTCCATCCCAAAAACAGACGATCTGACAGTTGAAACAAGGAAGCTATTCCGCGCAATGACTTTTCAACGGGCTCGGCCACAGATCGTTTACAACATCACTTTGTAAACTGTTACTGCCTGCACTCACCCACCCGCCAAGCATTCCGCTTCTTCACTGAACTTTCAGTCTTTTTCAGTGTACATCTACGCCTTCAATTGTTTCTGTTGGGCTGGTTATGTTTGTCGAACTACAAGGCAATTATTCAACTGAGTGCCATAATTACCCCCCCGTCCGGCTAAATTTAGGCATAGTAGAGTCTAACTCTAGTGCAGCTGTGGTTTACTTAGTTGAAAATAGCCACCAGCTAGACGTCAGCCAAGCATTTCAAGTAATCTATCAAATGCCAGCGAGGCATCTAAGGCGTCTGCAACAACGGATATCCCCGACGGTGGAGGAGGTATTCATGCGACCAACTAACCCAATATAAGTTATCTGAGAAGGCGCTTGATCTAGTCCTCAAGATTCGCCGACCGAAATTAAACCCTACACACTGTAACCTGCATCTTGTCACGTCGCAGTATAACGAAGAAACACAGAAATCTCTCATTGGCAAAGCTTCCCAATTCCCCTCCTCTTCCCACACCGCTGATAGAACTGGACCGAAATTACCTCAGGTGTTGACATACCTGGTCACCATTAACCCTCACGCGATGACCATCGTTACGCCCCAAATCGATTATTTTGCTGTATAAGACTGACGAGGAATATTCGGGAGTGAACACTCCCCGAAGTTGAATGCTTTAAAGAGGCGTCGGAAGAGACATGTCTGATCTGTTGACAGGCATCGGCCAGTATTCTCCGAAGACTTACAGGACGTCTGAGGTCTAAGACCTAATCGTTTCTTCTTTGGGGCCTCCGTCGGCTAGAGAGCCGACGCTATGGCGCATAACGAAACTGCCCGCCTCTGTACTGAAGTCATTGGAGATTGGTGAATTTGACACCCACGTGACTGTGCATCCTTCCTTCGCGCGATTTGGGTTCATAGGGAGGGAACACGATTGTCGGGTCATTGACGGGATGGGCTAGTAGGATGAGTGAAAGTTTGGCAGAAGAATGGGCAAAAAAACGCATATCATTACCACAGGATTTCGGACGTGGAGGCCACGCCCGTTGGGCCAATTTAGACGCAGAATGTACAGAAATTTCTGCCCTATATAGCGGGAGGCGTCCGTAATCCTATCCGTGGCTTAATCAACCTATTTGCTTACATGGAGCCTAATTCTCAATGAATAACTAATGCAGTCAGATAATTCGACCTTCTAAGTAAGTGCGTTGTCATGATGAGGAAGTGCTGGAGAAGAAAATTCGCCCACCCGTATCCTAGCAAATAAGAAGCACCATTAACGATAATCTATAAATACGACTGGAAAGCTAGTAGGGCTCCAATTATTTTCTTTAAACCTTCCAGGATTTCTTTGATAAAGAAATGCTCTACATTGGATTCTCGTTTCGTAGCATTCAATTGCACCAGTCTCAAAAAAGTTTCAATGATATTTTTCATCAGGTTAGTAAATATTCTATCAGTTATAGCAAGATTTAAATTTTTTTGGTTGTAAAAATATATAATCATTTTTTTACTTGCATGAAGGAATAATAATCATGAACTGGGGTCCCATAAATAGCTCCTGAAGGTCAAGTTTACAAAACATTGCTATTTTCGCGCCCAGTCATTGAGCTGCTGTGGTCAAATCCAGGCATTTGACCAACACCACTATTCCATAAATCTGTAGAACTATAGTCCTAAACAGTTAGACTTAGTCATTGTCCGAACAGGGGATGATGGGATAATTGCTTCACTTAAGGAATCTTAACATAAATCACAATCAAACAATAAATTAAGTGAAACAGGTTCCCAGTAAACCGCTAAACATGAAAGCAATTAGTATATGTGGCACGTTAACAAAGGAACACCATATAACTGCACCAGGTAACGCAAACCTCGAATTCGACGCGACTGACTCATGATGGTTAGTAATCTGTAAATGGTCATTCTTGTCACCCTTCTCCTTATATTAACTCCGTTCAGCGTGCACTTTTGATTGGCACGCGACAATCTTCGTGGGCTGCAGGTTGAGTTCCAAGGCAAAATGGGAGAAGCATGTCGCCTTTCCGACAGATCTATGTACACATACATCTTACAGGATTTTTGAAATACTGATCACCTGAAGAGGCGAATTGCTCACGAATAGAGTCACTGGGACGTACGGAAGACAACAGGCTTGGTCGAGCGTGTATTGGAAAAGAACATGACTGGGGCGTTTTCCAAATGAAGGCTAAAATAAAGTTCGCAATTCGTTCGCGGCCTAAGGATTAATCATGCGGACTTCGAATGGCCGAGGTCGAAAAATACGTGACTAAAGTTTCGCCATGTGTCACAAAATCTGATCTTTCCAGCTACATTACGAATCACTTTACACATTTTTTTCTCAGCAGGGGAGAAGCCAGAGCAAAGTAAGGAAAATTACTTTGTTCACGTCTCCTAGAAGCCTGCCAAATTATCTAAAATATATGTTAATAAGGACGACAAAAACAGGTCACAATTTAGTGGGTGAACGTGCTAAAGTATCGCAGGGAGCGATGATAGACTAATTTGAAAATTTGGGACAGGAATTAGGTCCAAAATATTACGAAACTATAAGAATACTCTCGGGTTTCTAAGCAACAAGCGTACGCACAAAAGTGCCGCTATACATACACAACGGCGTTTGGAGGAGGCGTGGGTATCTGACCATTTGACTTATACGAATGTCAAAACACATAAACCAACAATAGGATAAGTTTCGATATAGGCCTGAACACAAAACACTGTTCGTAGTTGAATGGCCGATGGTTCAAAACACAACTTCGGTCGAAACGAACGCTGCCTTGAAATCTACATGGTATTGGCCAGTAGGTGACTACCATGAGCGACTGCAGATCAGACTGAGACAGATACGTGTAATTCTAAACCTAGCACCGAAAGCCTTCCCGATTTAATTTTTTGTAGAATTTCTAGATTGTGACCCTTATGACATCATAATTTGTTCAGATGGTCGACTTAAATGCGATTTCATGCCTGGGAAACAGATTCGCCGAAAACATTACACGGTAAATACACTTTACATGACCTTTTCATGCAAACATACACGTTAGATGGGTCCAAAAGCAAACTTCCAACAGTCTCATCCCGCACCTTTGAATATCTTAGTTATGGAGGCAGAGTTACTTATAAAAGACAAAGACACGCTAGCTTCTCTCAGGTCGACTATTATGTGCGTGTACTTTACGGAGGTGTTTAGCAATAAATATACCAAACCCTTTGGTTTCGGCAATATATATGAAGAGCTTTTATGTTTTGAACTTGTTCAAAAGATTTAATAGCCCTTTACTTAAACTTGGATGATCCATTTACATAGGAATCTGTTTAAAGGTACATGCAAAAAAGAGATAGGTGGACCAAAACTTAAGAAGGCAGAAGAAGAACTATTAGACAGAATTCCTTCAAGTGAAGTCCATTATACGCTAAAATAGTTCGATAGCTAGGTTTATTTGCCGACAGAACCTCTGGCCGTATGGCAGAATTCTCATTTCTCTCTCTCTCAAAAGCATCAATAGGCTCGGGATACAAACTTTAATCTTCGTTGAGTTGTTTCTTGACAAGCAGAATATAAGTGGACGAATTAAAGTGCCTTTGCATCGACAGGCAAAAACGCCTGAAACTAATTGAGACACAAAGGGGGGTATTTTGCCTTCTGTGTTCAGTGTCGGGTAGTGAGTAGTTACCGAAACTCGACAAATGTAACTTCCGTCCTTTTGCCAAAACGCACTGACAAACAAGCTAACTTTAGTATCCCATCTGCTTTTTTTGTTTTCATTAGGAGTTCAGTCGGTTAATGCTTGACTTGCATCCACACTCAAGATTAAGAACTTATAAAAACAGAATGAGCCGCAGCATCAAATCCCCGCTCCGTATATTCGTACAAATGTGCAGCTAGTGGGATCTTTTTACAAATACTCATTGAATTTATTTTATTGGCCAGTCACTGCATCTACTTTCCAGTGGCTTGAATAATGTTTGTAGTTTACTGACACGGCAAACTATCGTTTTCAAAAAAATCCGACGGTTAATCACTCCAACAGCATAATTTCAAAAACCTGCGGTCTATCTGACGTTTGAATTTTAATGCAGAATTCATGCGCACACGACCTTTCTTCCTATTAAAGTAGCCTGCGAGGCTTTTAGGATCAAAGGATTGAGAAACATTTATAAAGTTAATAGGCCGAAATTTCTTTTATGTCAACTCTTCCCGATTATGCAGAACAAATGGATTATCATCCCATCGTGCGACTGAACTAAAATATCAATCTCGATTTACAAATGCTGACAAAATAGACACACGTTTATTATTAGATGCGCATAGGAACAGGACCCGGCTGTGTTAAATAAACGTGAAACGTTTTGAAGCATTTTATTTATTAATATAAAAGGTGATAAGTGCGCTACAAGGAGCTTACATTGCAGCAGACCGTGGGAATATGAAACGCAACAGTACTGCAATATTGACTTTTGTGCACAATTATCACCATTAGGATGTCAGGATGCAGAATTTCGGTTGAAACTTTTTCGAGACACCTGCAAAAACTGCACTTAGTTAGAAGGATTACTTAGGTAGCATGGACTTTCCTATTGAGTTCCATTGCCTTGACAACTTCAAATATATTTAACAGAAATTATGCTCAGAATATTATTTCAGGAATTCTTTCGGTAAGAAATCACTTCAGGTTCAGGGGGAGAGTTGGGATTCCCGAATGATTTTGATTCGGATCTACCATTGCGATTGCACTTAGAGTTTTTAGTCTGCAAGCCGTACACATTTTTCGTGAAGCAAATTACACACTGTTCTATGCTACAAAAAATATACAATATAAGGGCCCATAAAATGTCGTACTAAATGTGGACTATGCTGCATGCATCAAAAGGTGTATTACTAAACAGACGGCTACAGTATAAATTAAGTAAGCATGACTTATACAACCTCATAATTAATATTATTACTCAAAAGACACCTTTTTAGCACAATATTTACGAAAACGAATTTTTAGGCAAATAAAAAAAAGAGAGGAAATTTTGTTATATGCTTTTTGTAAGTTATATAAGAAGTTGTTTGGACATCGGAAATTAGTACAAAAATTTACGCGAATTCGGTATTCAGTTCTTAAAAAGTGTGGGTTTTGGACTGGCCGAAATTAAGTACATTCAGGAACCAACGTCCTGGCCTATCTGAGACATTACTCGATTATACCACATTATGTAATCCTTTCTCGTCGAAACGCATTTCGAAATTCCAGTTGACTTTTTATGAGATCGATCACTGACTGTAAATGGGCAACTTGTGCTGAAAAACGGAACTAAGATGATAACCACCTGAGACTGCGTCAGGTGCTGTGCCTTCAAAGCTGCTGGAGCTCACTTGATAGCCGAGTTTGAGGGGTTGGCATTTCAACTCTCTCCCGGCCTACCTGGGGCCTTTATGTGTTGGTTCGGCTGTTTACTGCTCGTTGGCAAAAAGAAAGCCTTTACGTTTTGCCCAAAAATTTGGGCCGCCTAAATTGTTCGAGACCCCTCAAAACTAATTATGTTGTTTAAAATGAATTTTGGACATAAGACAAGGACCAAAACCTTTTCGCACTGAAGCGTAAAAGGAATATTTGTTGGAGTGCATAGGCTCCTAATTTCTATTTACTGGTATATTTGAAATTGCAGTTTCTGAATTCACGCGCTGACCTTGGATAAAGTTTATGACTTATCTCCGAAACGTATTTACATTTCCAAAAACACTGATGGCCAAAACATCTTAGAGGACGTTGCGTATATTAGTAACGTTTAAGCTACTTTACTGTCAGGCATTTAGATCACACTAGGCAGAGAGGACCAAATTTGAAAGAATTGCCAATTTTGTTTACGGTCGACATGGAGCAAGTTCGTTTGTAGGATAAATTTGGTCATTGATATTTCACACGTCATTGTCCAGTGAACATAGATTCACGTTATTTGGTAGCTGAGTCTCGAGGATAACTACATTTAACTACATTTTATACTACAGACCTAACGGCCATGAGTTTAATGACTTTAATCCTTGTTCACTCAGTAATTCTAGATGTAGGAGCGAAGTTAGGTTTTAAAACTTTAGATGCATCAGAAACCCCATGGTAGTGTTTCAGACCCAACAGCCGGGAATGACCAGACGATGTTTATTTGAAGGGTAACTAGAATGGTGCATCTGATTTATATTTCACTTCCCTTAGTCGTTATATTCCCTGGATTACTGCATGAAGCTGCCTCATTTTTTGTTATCTAAGTTAATCTTCAGGGAACATGGACGTGTAATGTAGGAGGTCATTAACTCCTTAGTCGAAGTCCGTCCTACAAAAATGCACGCTTCTGTATAAAATTGCCCTAGTTCATCCCAGAGTTCGTTCCTACGCAGATCATTGGTTTCTACGACGTCTTTCAAAAATTGTTTAAGGGGAGTTTTGTTTGTGGTGGCTGTGTTGGATTATTTTGGTACCTTCTTGGTTCCCTAATTACAGTCAACTGCCAAACGACACAGCACAATATTTCGAATGAAAGTCGCTTTGTGGTTCAGGCGCATATTAAAATCACAGAATGTTAGTTCCCTCTGGAAGTGTGCACTATTCAGGTTCCTGTTTCAGTACCTGCCTGCCTGCCAACGAGTCAAAACATTGTACGGGCAGTTTGCAAAATTCCCAAACTCATCCCCTTTAAATGCAGCGTGGTGTACTTTTCCTCAGGAAAATCAAAGTTTTAGATGCTGGAGCAGTAGGAAGGACACTTTTGCCTGCGTGTTTCCTTTAGCAGCATTTTCAGATGTCGGTTTTCACTTCCAAGGTTTGGAAGAGGGTTTGTCCAACAAGTATGTCACTCTTGTCCTCCCATGAGGCAAGTATTTCAGTATTTTCTTTCAAGTCACCCATTTATGTTACGCGTAGTCTTTTTATCAATACCGGGTTGTTAGTTAGACTGGACTTTTAGGTGATTTTTAATGCGTGTCACAGGGGATATTTACTGGCCAGTTGAGTTAGTTAACCTTTTAGTGCTAAACTGACTGAAAGCCGCTGACGCCTTGCTCCTCAGGTGGGAATGAGAACACCTGTTCCGCTTCTAAGATAAGTATTATAAACTGGCCAAAACTGCCCCATTGCCATTTTTTGCCTTGCACTTTTACTGAGAATATGACCTTTCTACGGAACGCTCACATCCAAGTCAGATTTTTAAGATGTGCACAGGAGTAATAGGCGTTATGTTTCAGAATCTATTACGCAACCACCTGTCGTCAGAAATCATTCGGTTTGATGTCGTCCTAAGAGCCTCTTTACTTTCCATTTATTGGTAACCCAACAATCTGGATTTTTAAATTCCGCTGTACTTGTCAATGAAGCATCGGCTCTTTTCTGCCCTAAAAGAAAATCACTCAGCTGACGCCGGGCAAAACTGCAAAATTGCCCGTTGTTTTCCCACAAAACTTCCTGCTATATGTTATTTTTTTTAAAAAAAGTTGTTTATATTCAGTTGCCCTCCTACCTCCATAATCATTTGAACGTCGTTTGGGATGTCCTTAAGAACGGACACCGCCTCACGCCAAACCTCCCTGGAGGGGGCATTCGCGCGCTCCGTAATTTTTAGAGCCTGCACCATCGGCAGCTGATATCGCGTGACCCGTTGAATAGGCTGCATCAGGTGGGAGAGAATGTCATCCCTGTCGAAGAAGTACATCCTGAGCTCCTCAAAGTAGGTCTTGTACTGGCCCACAAGTGCAATGGCCTTTAGGTGGTTTTCGCAGTATTTCATGTACATAGAACGCATCCGAGCACAGGAGCTGAGAAAGAGTTCAGGAATTGCGTCCGGCTGACTGTGTAATAGACCTTTCAGTTTCTCTGAGAATTGGCTATGCCATTCTGTCAACTGATACCAGTTGCCCCACAGTATTCGCCACTTGGAGGCTAGGTCTGGTGGAGGCTGGGGCGCTCCTGACGGCGCTTGGCTGTTTTTCTGTCCGGTGGGTACTGGCGAATGCGGCAGGAGGTCCAACGGCCCCGTCTGAACAATGGGGATGTATGTGTCGCACACAAACTGCAGACGCTGCACGTAGCTCTCTTCAGAGTTGGATAACTCCAACAGCGGTTGTTCTCTGAAGGACAGAAGGGAGTCCATTCTCGAGAAGGCAAATTCGCTTTCGACAACGACCGTAGAGGTGCATGAGGCTTCTTCTACGAAGTCGCCTTTAAAAGACAAAGTTGAAATGAAAGGCGAGGTGAATACACTATGCCGAAGGGTAGAAA
>CACRXP010000056.1:602720-618620 GCA_902702965.1 Spirometra erinaceieuropaei | reverse complement strand
GGCGTTTCTCAGGAGCACTTAAAATAAAAGTAATACCTTGAACATTAAGGACGTTATTGTTGAGTTTCGGATCTACCTAGTGTACCAATAAAAAATTGCACCACGGCTATGTGTTGATGGCGAAATTAGTTAGTACAAGGCGTATACTAAATTTTGAGTAGTTCAATTTATTCAGTTGTTGGGAAAACGTTTGATTTAGGATATAATCGTTCGTTGAGTTGAGAATTAACCGCACTAAAAGTCAACTACTAGTAAAGCCGCAGAGAACAGTCACTGTTTAATCCTAGTGATTGGGTGTAGTCCAGGCATCACTATGTTTCCGAAAGGTCTGCTTCACCTAGGATTATGGTCATAAAATATGACGAGGAGGTCCATTGCGCAGCCAACAACATGATCTACATTTTGATTATCACACGCATTGTGTCTGACGTAACGAGGTACCATCTTTGCAAATTACTATCCGACAGGCTTCGTTTGCGTTATATGCTGAGGCTAGCTATGTCCAAATTCTCTTTCATTTAGTAAAGACTGTTAAATCCGTAAACGTCGGATAACCTTTAGCTAAAACAGCAAGAAATTGGCAGTTAACCAATGTCAGTCGTTTTTTGATTTCATGTTAAATGTTTTTTTATTCTTTGGGATCAGCCTTTGCAAGACGGCAATGACATTAGAACTTCTTACCATTCCTTTTAAATAAGGTCAAACACAGCGAGTCCCGTTGCCAGATGAACCATCATATATTTACAGTAGCTTGTTATCACGTTATTTAATTCAATATATGTAAACTATATTTTTCCCTAAAATTTTTGAATTTCGCTATCAGTCAACATTTATTACAGAACTTTAGCGTCGGTTAAACAAAGAGATAGCAGAATGCTAACGTTTATTGCAGTTGGCGATCTGAAAGCGGTATGATCTTAGGCAAAAAAGGTGGCGATAGTCCAGCTTGACCAACAACGAGTGCTTTTTGAAAGGCTTGAAACTATTAGCAGGGTTTGTTCTTTTTAACTGGAACAGAAAATGATTATCGAACAAAACAACTAGTTTTATAATAAGCATAAATTGAATCTTATCATCGGATGGGTCTTTTGAGTTGACGCACCTCGGCTATGAAGAAAATGTACACAAAACTTTGAACGGACGCATTGTGTAGTAGCCCACACGAATAGAAGTCAATCGCTGAAGCACTGGGAGCTTGAAATTCTTAGTTAAGAAATGCTTTTGGTTGAAGCCTCAGAGCGCTAACACACTCGCACGTTCCGCTTTTCGGAGCCGGTGATGCTGAGACGTATCATATTTAACCTACTTTGTATAAACGACTTTATTTTGTTCCCAAGCACAATCATCACTATCATGAAGGGTTTTACAAAACCCTGTAAGAACGCAAATCATCCACGAAATGACAGTTTTCAACGGAGCACAAAGTCATCTTGTTGATTTCACTGAAATGCTTTATGAGTGGAATTTGCATATCACTAGGGTAAGTGAATACATTTGTTTTTAAAGTACTGGTTTTTTCGAAAAACTCGGATTACACTTATCTTTTTATAACTGTCATAAGTAATGCAAGCGAGGGAGATATAGGATTATATTTCACAAATGCGGGTTTCAAAGACAATATACGTGTTTTTGACTGGAAATGCGGGTAAAATGAGCAGAAGGGTAAATAACAGCCGTTTCCAATGCCTGGAATTGTTATTAGGTAGCTTGCTGCTACTGTACACGACGAGTAATTATCCTTCTCTAGCACTATGGGAGAGGTTAAAGACATGACTTACCTTTAGACATTCCTAAGTTACCTAACATCGACATAAGAGTTAGGACTGCTTACATAAGGTGTCAGCCCCAACAGGCTCGATACAGCATTCAGTGGTGGCTGTATCGGTAAATTTCTCAGTTTCCTTACGTATTCCAAATTATATCATTGCAGTAGATTTGGCTAGAGATATGTAGACAAGACTGATTCAGGGGTAAGGATACTATTGCACCCACAGTACATACGTGTAAATATAATTACCAGTGGTTAGCTGTGCGAGCGTCGACGATGAAGTATTGTATACCTGGTCTGCCTCTACAGTATCGAATACTTTTATTTTTCATATTCTGTTTGTATATCCACATTTTACTTTACAATGACTTATACGAGATATCTGCATGCCTCCATACGTATATCTAGGGAGGTTAAACGGCGTGTGAAGATGCAGCCTTGAAGATTTTTATCATCCTCCGCTGCTATATTATAAGTCTCCTTTGCAAGGCCGTTTTTCCTGATGAGGATTCATCTTATTCGAGACTAAAATTGTTTGAGACACCTAGCTTGTCTCATTTTCATACTTTCAAATATGAGCATGTTATAGCTATGGTAGAGAAATACAGGATATCTCTTAACTATGCTTGTTTTCTACAGCCAATTTGTTGAAATGTACGTTTTTGCATTTCCCTTAACAATAATGTGATACGTTTTTCCATTTTTTCGAGCTCTTATATTAGGACGAGTAATGGGTGTAGCTGAACGATTCATTTCGGCAAATCACCATCGTTGCACCTGTAAATTTGCATATAATCAATTTAGAAAAGTACCACTTATGTGGAGAAACCCACTTTCAGAAGGAAGGAAGGCAGAGCGAAGAGAGGGTAGCTAAGCGACATCGGACCCATTGAAAAGGTGGTAGAAGTTGATTCCTGCTTTCTAAGAAGGACCAGTGTGAGAAAGGTGCCTGACTAACCAGCTGTTGTGGCGCGCCCTCGTGATTCTTAAAGTTGAGGGCAGGATGGTCAAAACAGGCAGCGGCTGTCTACGCTGTCCGCAAAAAATCAACTCCTTTTATTCTAAGTCTGCTAAAACGCTGTCCCGCTAACCTAATTCTTTTACGCCTTTTGATGAGTAATCTGATAAGTCAAGATTCCCAATGGCGATCTGAATTGTCTATTGTAGAATGCAAATCTCTGAATTAACGGACTAAGCTGTATTTTGATGTACCCTTCACAAAAATATCCGCTAGCAGATGTCCCACTCTACAACGTCTGACGATAGTAATCTTTCGGGTAATAGATATTTCGAAAAGTTTTAAATAATTATTTAGACCCAACTGTGGACATTTCATTAGTCTTAATGGGGTACAAACTAACGATAACGATTGCAAGGTTTGGGTACAGCCCCGAATGAGAGTTAAAAGTTTAATTCCATTTTAATCAATTTATCTGCCCACATCACTGCAACTGACTCTAGTAAGTTAAGTAGACTGCTGAAGCAGGATTTTCTAAGCAATTGATCTCGAATCCCACAGGAAACCATTAGCCACAATTATTTGTAGGTGTATTTTCGGTTGTGCCATAAAACATGAATATCCATATAATCATGGCTTCCGTCTGGGACCTCGTAATTCAGGTGGCTAGAGCGCTGGCTGGACTGAATCCTCCTCTTTGTGTTCATCCGTTTGAATTTCATTGATCTCGTCGTGTTCTTTACAGACGCGCCAAAAGAATAACCCCTCTAGTGTAAAGTTCACAGTAAACGTATTAAGAAATAATTCTCATATCACACATCTACCAGCATTTCTTTTGAATACTGATTCTTCGGAATTTTCTAATTGTGCTCCACTGAACGTCAAAAGGTGCCTCCTCTGGGTCGCACCCTTCTGAACGGAAGCGCCGCCCATACACTGCTCCCCGTAGGGCTCGTCAGTGACCTATATTCATGTGGTCACCGAGAGTTTAAACCCGCTTCTCTGCATGGAAACTTATATCATTATCGCTTACACGGTGCCCCACGTCGATGTCCCCCACAATAAGTATCTCAAGTGTACTGGCTTGATTTCCTTTTCATTAATATTCTGGTTTTGCTGGCTCTGTGTTTACGCAGTGGGCATTAACTCGGAACGACTTTCTGTCAGATGATTGAAAAAACTGAACATTAGTTAGACCGAGGTTTTGCCAGAGCATTCAGAAAAAATAACTTCGGTAGATCGCGTTGGGAGTTAGTAGGAATGCCTTGACACTGCCAACATCCCTGCGAAAGACCGGCGTATGACTCTCGAACACGACAAAAGCATACACCAGTGACGTATCCCAGTGGGAGCAAAGTATGTTCATTGCTTTTATCCGGAGTGATGTGACCAGGAAAATGCACTCTAGAACGTGTTGGCGTAGTCGAGTGAGCAAAATATTCATGCAAATTTCTAAATTCGCTCCGCAATTAGGCCTTTTATCTATAAAACAAAGGAAAGAAGATGCGGTAATATGAGTCGGTGCGATTTTGCTATTCACCTGACCGCGAGACCGATGCGCGACTTGAAAGTTTTTGTAGTGGTTGTGCGATGCAAAATTGTGTTGGATTAAGTTTTGTAAGTGGTCCAACCATTTGACATTATTGCAGTGCTAGTTGCTACTGAGTAAAAGTAAACACACTGGTTCCTGAATTCTTGGCATGACATGTGGCCATGACATTTCTGAACACGTAGGCTCAAGACATTATTTCACGTTCATTAAGACAAGTGGTACGTCGTTATCGTCGGAGACAATGCACAATTCATGGTTCCGTAACGCCTGTTTTGTTCCTGTCCCCTCTTGTTTAAATTTGGTAGTGTAGCCTGGTATATCATTGACTTCTGAAGCACAATTTCATATGTACGATTACATTACCGGCAAATAATAAGGATTTGTTAAATTCTTTTTTGCATTTTTCCACTGTCTATACCGGAGCTGTGGGAAACAATGCCTACCAAAATTTTAGTACTGCCAGAAAAAATACAGAACATTTTGCCCTGTCGGCCTCCGACGTCTCTCGTCAGTTTCCGAGATAATTTGAAGACAAGGTTGCATTCTGTTTTTAATAAATAATACCAAAAAATCTATAGTCAGCCAGATCACGTGATAAAAATTTCACGAAATAATGAACTTAATAAGTTTTTTTCACACATCTACATTTCTGAAAAGAGTGCATTTTGAAGGCTATCTAATGACTGGTTAAATGAGGCGAAGGGGTTTTTTGTGGGTCCACTCCTTTCTCTCCAAACTAACTCCTGAATATTCTTGCGAAACGCAAAGCACTGCTTACTCTGTCGGCCCACTGGCAGCCGATTTTTTCACGGCCTAGGAGAACAGGATTGAGTGTCGTAAATCGCTCCCTATATATAGGTATGGAGGGAAGGCCCACGGGCACATGAACCTAGCAGCGACAACGAAGGCCGGGCAGGGGATAGGGGTGACACAAACGCCACGGCCACGGAGAGACCAAGTCCAATTTCCCGCCAGCAGGCAGGTCAGAGTTCGTGCATCAGGCATACCTATAACCCGAGAATGTGGCAAGACAGAACAACTGTGGGCTAGCAGGAACAAACACCCCAACATTCTGATGATGGAAACGAGAAAGTTTCCGAAACGCCAGTACAAATACACTGTGGTCCATGGAATCGTCTCTTGCTCTTCGTCTTCTTTTAAGGATTGTGGACAGGATAATTTATCCGGACCAAGTATCTTAAGTCAAGTTGATATATATATGCATACAAATCATAAAAAATCATAAGCTGGCATGTATCTGAAAGTCTTCTTTTGTAAATATTTTAGCTGACATTGAGCGGGTGGGCGAAAAGCAACATGCAGCTCACATTGCTGACCTTAAATGAGTCTGCGAAGCTACTATCAGGGACCACCTCTGCGAGGAACTTTTCTTATCCGCTGACGACAGATAACGAAATAAAAAGAACGTAAGCTCCATGACCACCTTCGTGCGCCGGGGTGTTCCGAGCAGGAAGATATCACAATTATGCCGAACACTCGAGATAAATGCTAATTTGGGCAGATTGTCAGTACATGGTAAGTCAGACATGCGCAAAATAGTGGGAAGGATTTTAAATTTGAAAAATTCAGTAGAAGTTTGTTTTACCTAAATAAAAACTTAATAGTAGCACAACAGACACGTTATTTTCAAGTATTTATGTGCTTACAAAGAAAGTCAAATATTTCTTCCGACCGCTTGTTATGACACAGCAAACACAGCTTTCCCCAACTGCGTATGTCAGACCGGTTTTAATCCGACTACATGGACAAATCTTCTTAAAACACATGTAATTCTAAGCTCATGTTGTCTTTGCCTTTTCACTTGACCAATACTAGTCTCTACTAACAGCTGTCTGTTACGCAAAACCAAGCGAAATTGTTGAAAATATCTATCGGGGTGACGGGTTAAAGACTACAAATTTTTGACCCTGTTTGAATGCCTAACATGTTCCCTCAGAGTAGTCATCAACAAAATAGGTTTCCGGCAGACATGTTTTTGTGGACGAATTGTAGCGTAAGTTTGCATATGGCCGTATATTTTCGGGTTTCTTCCATACTTTTGACGAGAAGGCCTGAGCGCACAAACAGGCGGTTCGGAACTTAAAAAATAAGATGACTCCATGATACGCTAAAACATCCCCCGGAATTGCCTTTCAATGACTTGCTTTACACGTTTTCAAAACTTTCCGCTTTTCAATATTCTTGAATTTGGTTGCCAGAATGCCGTAGAATGGATGTTTTCACCACACAAGCTTATAGAGTTCAGATTCTGATGATAACACCCAGGCACCGACTAGTGCATTGCATGTATGAAAATGGCTTTTTGATATTTTGTTTTCTTGTCGGGAACGAACTAAGCATGCATTTTGCAAAGATGGTGCAACTGATTCTTTTTCCTTCTTCATCACGTATGCAAACATAACCAATTGGCGGCTTTCGAGGAGCGAATGTTCAGTAGTTTCTTGTGGAAAAGATGTAAAACAAAAATAGAAAACGTATTGTGTTAGACAACGTTTAAAATATATAGAATGCCTCCTGGAAGGCTTATGGGTTGTTTAGACCGATCTAAAACGCATCATTTGGCGAAATGTGCAGCCAAATAAGATTGAAATTGGCAACAGTATGGTTAACGCTCGGATTACTTACTCCGGGGAGCAATTGCGCTACAAGAAATTAACTGTTGTAAGTAACCCCGGCCATAAACCATATCCTTGTCTTGAAATTATCTAATGTTTTCTAATTTATAACTCTTCGAATAGAAGGCTTTGCTTGCCATATAGGTTTTAGAATTTTTTTACTTTCGACATGAATCCGCTTGGCGCGTTATGTCAGCCAACTCAAGACAATAAAAGCGGGAGATTACCAATTTAAAAGCAAAGCTCTTGGGCTTAAATTATAAAGCACAATAACAGCATTTACATCGAGCATCTCATGAGATAAATATGTGAATAAATCATTAACAACAGACAAGCGGACATGTGCAACTACGAGACCTTTGCAAGTGAGAAAGAAGCGACGCGTGAGGATAAGACTCAGGCTCCAAGTAGGTAGCTTTGTGTAGTTTATGTGTGTAATGCTTTAAAAGCCTCTAATCGTACCCAGTTACTAGTCCTAAAAAGTCCTGTATTTTGAAATTTGTCGAAAAAGCAGCATAGCCGTTCTTCAGGTCAATATATTAGATGAAAGGACGCCGTATGTGAGCCGATGAAACACGAAAACCGAATAAAAAATTTTTATTTTCTCTGAAGACCTTCTAAAGCAGCACTGTTCAATGGATAATACAAGGTCCGTTAACTATCGCGTTGAGGCGCTACATACATCTGAGCTCCTTAAAAGTTTTCAGGGGACACTATCCTCGATAACTCCGTATGATCCGCTCGGGCGCTGTCTTAATAAATGTTATATCGGGCGTTGTCGCTTTTACAAGCATCCAATCGGTTTATTCTCAAAGATCTTTTACCAGGATGATTTATCAGACGTGAATAAATCCGTGCAACTGCGGAATTTAGCCTCAGCATGTGACACGACGGATGTCTGCCTTAATTATTTTACCATTATAATCTCTTTTTTACGACCTGTTAAAACGAAAGCTTGCTAGCTTCCATTTGTCATAAAAGTTAAAGTTGCTCAAAAGTTTTTCAACTTACGTTCATAATCCGGAAATTTCGCAGTACGTCCTTTATAGCAATCATTACTAAAACGATGACGCGGAAAAATAATTAGACTTAAACGCTTGAGTAAAGGCCTGACCGCTAGAATTTTGCAATACGAAACTGCATCCATAGTCAGAAACTGAGCAGGCAAATAAGGCGCACATGGACCCCATTGAACTACTTCTTATTGCTGAAGTCTAAGATCCTTGTCGGGTTTTGCTTACCAAAACCCAGCATCTTGTCTCAAAACAGAAAAGTGAATTTTTTCACAATTCACAAGACGCGGTTGTCGCGTCGTGACATCACCCATCCTGTCAGCTGGCGGTTCACTGGCGATCCTAAGTACTTATCACAATTTTTAACAGATGGTCTGGCAGTGACTCCCCTGTACACAGTCACCTGGTTGACAGCCGTGTTTTCGCAACCGGTACTCATATTTGGCGAAGTGATAGCTTCCCTCCTTTTGTGCCATTTCCCAGAGTATATTGCATTTGAACGCCTCCCTTAGGCTCAGTTACCTTGCTCAACCGGAGGCTTTGCGCATAATAAAAATGAGGCACTTTTATTCGTTTAGTTATTAGCCATGTGCTGCCCAACGTCGCGCATTCAGTCCGAGACTGCAGTGGTTACGACAATCGCGTGGGAGGGCCGCGGCCTCATCCCAACTCTTTTATTCGTCGATATCTCCTCAAAGTCTCTCAGGTTCTGCTGGTTCACGCTCACAGAGATGATTCCAACTTGAAACTAGAGGCCATTAAAACTAATGTTTCAGTTACTGCATATAATGACTGGTTGCTACATAGTAATCCTAATGTTTCGTATACTAGCGTGCTACTTTCTCAGCTCGCCCGATCCGTTCTTGAGGGTGTTTTAACCTTTTCATGATCTCTATCAAGATCCGACAAAAAAGAATGGGACAATGGGGAAGATCGGAGATATATCAAAATGGGGTCAGGTATGGTTACGTAGCCCCACCTGAAATAAACAAACGCTAGCCACTTTTATTACGGGACCGGTAGTAATAAGAGTTTCTACAGGTGGGGCCGGGGAAAGCAACAGCGACGTGATCAAGTAGTTGTATGCAGAAGAAAAGCTGTTGGGAACGCGCGGTTGTACTTTGAGTGGCTGAGAAATAGTTGCACTAACCCCTAACACTAACTCTAACCCCTGACCTCAACCGTATTTTGTTAATCAGGTGGGGTTACATAATCACATCTTACTTAAAGTAGAAATCTTTATAGAATACTTTTTCAACAGCGTAGGTTTGCGAAAGAGTTGTGGAGATTTGGGCATCACTTATGCGCCCTCCCCCGGCAGGATACGAAATGGGGAAGTCCCTTCTCCGCCGACCTTGCGCAAAACGTCAGGAAGATCACTTATTTCCGTGTCCCAACCCTAACACTAATCTTAACCCGAACCTCAAACGTAGCCTTAATCTTAACCGTGACCTTATCCTTAGCTCTGAACCTAACCTCTCTGAATTTTGGCGCAAAGCCGTCTGTATTATGGGCCGTTTCTGTTCCCGTTTCTTGCAGGAGGCCACACATGCCATCCTTGCCGAAAAGTGACCTACATATGTAGTAGCAAACGGTACACTAGTGGGAGTCGACCTCCAGTCGGGCGGGCAGTCGGCACATATCTTCAAATGCTACATCTTCTTTCTCCGAGCCTGGTTTCTTGATGTCGGCACTTGTAGCAAATAAACCATAACTGACTTTAGTAACTTACTTGCAGGGGGATTTTCCGGTTTTTGGAGTGGTTTATCCCAGAAATGGATACAACGACAAGTTCAGGTTGGTGTAAAATTAAGTTCTTTGATCTTATTTGCTCCAAAACAGGTATTTACAGGGCCTATTGGATATTTAAGCGAAATACTAAACTTATTAGCCTCGGAAACTCAATAAAATTTAGAAAATTTGCTGACGTTACCAGGAGCTAATCTTATCTATCGAATTTTAGTTGTCAGTCGATATTCTCTGGCAGTTTACGAGCAAAATTACATTTCTGTTGGAGTGATCGCTAGTAAGGTAGGCTACAATATCCCTGGGGAGCAATATGGATGCTTTCTTTTGGGAGCACTTTTTTGTTTGTTTACTTAGTGACGACAAAGACGCCGATGGTGTGGCTATAATTGCGTACCAGACTCTTGAGTTAGAAAGTTGACTACCCTGTGTCAAACGGGTGTCTATTTAGGTTCACTAGAGTAAAAAAAGTTATTCTGATGGATTGCAATCCTCCTGATCTGCTACAGTCATGGTGAAGGAGACGTGTGGCTGGTATCGTTTGAGAATGCAGATTATCGGATTGGGAAGGAAGCATTTGAAAAACCCTCACCGTTCAGTCTTATTTCGGTGTCTAATAAATTACCTACTTAATAGCCTGTACGGCACAGTTAGAACCAAGAGAATTGCAAACTCTAGTAGATAACTTACCGCTACTAACGTATCATTAAGATACCTGCCAGGTCTGATTTACTTATTCGTTTCGAGGGTCGCCCATACGGCTTCAGCTCCTTGGAATTTCGCCATAGGACACGTTAAAGAAAGAACTGTTTCGACAGGGGGCTGGTATCATCATGTCGAGCTATTATCATGCACCCTTGAGGTATTTTGGAGGAATGTTGTTGTTCTAAACCTTGACAAGCAGCACTGTCCCGGAAGTGTCGCAGCAGGAGGATTTGCGAGTAACTTTGAAAATAGCCGTTGTTAAAGTACCCTAAAATCCTTACCAGGCAGGAAAATACACCACAAAAGTTGCTTCGCTGTCCCACCTTAAAAAACACAAATGCATGCCACGTATCCTGCCAAGGAAACCTTATTTTGCCTCGGAACATGCTTTTGGCAGAGGAATTTTCTCCAATATTTTTCCTGCAAGGCACAACGGAACGAATAAGCTTCATAAGAACGATCGGTAAGCGCCCCTCTACCATTGTATATTCACGATCGAAACCGACAGGACAACGAGCCCGTAGCTTAGGGGTTGGAGGTGTTGGACTTTTAACTATCAGGTCCTGACTTCGAACCCCAGGTGCTCCACACCTCGGGGTTGGTTATGACTGACTGACGACGGCTAATAAGCCAGAAATGGCAATTCCAGTCTCCCTTGTCTTTGTCGGCTATAACATTCTGCCTATATCAGAAACCTGCCGTCCCGTGATGTTATAAATATTAGGCCAAAAAGAAATAACGGAGTGATACTGTTGAATGTCCGCAGCGGATTAAATGACTTATAAGGAGGGACGTTATTTGCGGAAGACAAAAATGAATCAACAACGCAATAAAGCTCCAAGGTTCACTTCAAACAGATAATCCCGTTATGTATACTGCGCAGTTTGACGGAGAAATTGGTCAGGAATAGTAAGCCTTTATCTTCTGCCCCAAATTCCATTGGAACCAGAATTACGCCTATTTTCCCTCATATGGTACCGCGCGATTTTCTGAGGAGCCAAGAAATCTTTCCTTATTCCTGATACATTTTGGTCCTACGTTCACCACCTGAATAGAGTTGCAGCGGCTACGGATCGACTGCGTAGCGCACATGAACTGGATGGTCAAAATGGATTGTGATAAATAATTTTTATGCTAGTCAGTTCTTCCACAGAGGAAGAATCTAACTTTATATCATATGTGTAAAAACCGTCTTAGCTGCCTATCGAGCAAGATGGTCTCCTAAACACCGGTTACATTATTTGGTTCCTCAGCTGCTAGTTCTTCGTCCTACATATTTCCTTTCTGCTTCCCTACATCCATAACATTGCTAAATTTTTTTCAAACGGGAGGATTGCTAAACTCCGAGCATAGGTCGCAAGGTCACTGCCCAGGGGTAAACATTAATCAAGCAGAAAGTTGTCATAGAGATATGGAATTCAGCCAATTGCAAGATTCGTTTGCAGACGATAGAGCAGAAACTGTTAGAAGTGGATTCGTTAAGACAAATGTCTGCGAAATAAATCACGGAAAAGCCAATTCTGCCGCAACAGTTAACAGCGAAATAGCAGAAGTGAGGGCAGTTTCCGAATACAGACCTAAGGCGGAGGGTTAGAGTGATTATATGGTCTCGTAGCTAGCCCTTAGATTGCTCTTTCCCGTTCTTTTATCTCTGGCACATGTGTTTGAGCACGTAACGCATGACCAAAGTAATGACGTCAAAAGTGTCTCGGCTGACTCGACAAAGTCATGTCTGAGGCTCGGGTTTAGAGAGACCGAAATCTAGCAGATAAAAGACAGAATATCTTTTTTAATAAGCATTTTCCTGCTAAGACTGAACCCTAATCGTTATCCAAAGCTTTTCCAATAAACTCGGAAATACAGCCACAGTGGGTTAATTATTTTGGACGTTTTGATGTAGTAGTATAATTGACTCCCCTGGGGATTTTCCCAGTGACCTATCTATGCATATCAAAATGCATCCTTAATGCAGGGTTTGAGAAGTGGAAGGGGACTCAATCACTCGTTTTACTTCTATCCTCGTGGCTTTGCGATGATTTGCAGCTTTCAAACTAATGTCACAGAAATTATGCTTACATTATTTCTCCATATAAGTAGTGTTCTTACTGTCCAAGGCAGTAGCAATATGACAAAATATCCAAAAATAAAGGGGACGGAAATCTCTTTTCTTAGACCTTCTGTATACCGTGGCGACTTATGATTCAATCGGGCAGGCTTTTCCTTTACTGAATTATCCGTTTTGGTTTTATGCCACTACGTTTCGGTGATGATAGCCCGACGCAATATGACATTGAAAATAAAAGGAGTCTAAAACATGGAAATATGTTCGTCCAAGATTTTCCCCACTTAAGAAATGGGATGCAAAACGAAGAGAAAAGTGTCCCTGGTACTCTTAGCATAATTTAAATGTGAAAGGAGTAGTTGCCGTATGACTGAATCTGTGGTATATTCAAGAAGATCACAAGTAAGATTTGATCTGACAAAAGACTTCCAAGGTAGGCAGTTTTTAGCGAACCCGAATTCTTTGTTAGTAGGACATAGGCATTTTCATTTATTATTTGACGCCCGAACGCCCACGTGTTTATGTATTTAATGTTCTACTTGAGCGCGTTCATGCCAAGAGCAAATAAAAGCAGGAACCACAAACAAACATTTAACTTCACACTTTAAACACAAATTTCGTAACAGAAGTTGACCTACTGCTACTAGCTGCATTTCTGACTGAATGAAGTTTTTATTTTCTGAAAAATGATGTGAATCTGAATCGTGGTAACATTCCATAACGTTTGTTTAAGTCCGACCAGCGTTGCAACTGTTTAAACAAGTTCCAGTGTAAAAAAATTTAAGCGCCTCATTACCGTCATTGAAATTTAAACACAAACTGGCTATCTAATGAGTTACTGCCCTATTATGGTCGTAATGTCAACTGACCGGTGACAAGGCACCCTCGTATCCCTCAGTTAAAGAGTCTTTAATGCCATACAGGAACAAGGAATTGGGCGTCTAAGTTGCAAAACCCGCCATTCTCTGCGGTTCATCATACAGACGGACAGGTGATTATATTGTATGTAGTTCTGAGCCAGATATCGAATTTGTGCACATTATATTTTTAATCAATATTATCTCGTCCTTTATTTTTGTAATTGCAGGATCGGTTAGCCTAGAGTTAAGTATACCACAGTACTAAATTGTAGGAAATATTTAAGGGGTAGGACATTTGAGGAGTTTGATATAGGATAAAGTTTATGAGCTTGACGCGAAACTTGAATTTACTTGCAATCCGGCTTTTCAACGACGCTGTTGTCCTGTTAGTGATATTCGATTAGTGAAAATGCTGCAATGAAGTCACTGACTAACGGCCGTCCCCTTCTATCTCTCTTCCTTACTTACACTGAAAGCATACACTAGCATCGTTTGGGGCTAGTTTTTCGTGAGTACAACCTTATTAACAACCATCAGTGATGTTAAGTGTATTCAGGGGAGACGCGGGATGACTGCTTTTAGTTTACTCGTCACCAACAGGCGACCATTCACAAGCTCGGAGTGCAAAGATGCTGGGTTTGAGTGAGGACCAGTGGGCCATTCGGTATCCGGTCAAATATTTTATCCAGAAACCGTGGCTTGAAACTCCCAGGTCCCGGTCAGTGAGACTCAACGACCCCGAATGGAAGTGTAACTGACTTATTGTGACTTCAGAATCAAAAAGTGCTGCTTCTTATGTTTAACCTTCGGCATATACCTCAAGGAGGCAGTCGGGCATTACGCGATCAGTAAGTAAGAAAGTTATCTGTGGTCGTCGGTTGGCGATAAAAAAAACCTCAGAGCGAAAATACACGGGTTCGACCCGCACCACTTTCTCCATCACTAAGTGGGGAATTTAGGCTGAAGGTCCAGGGTAAAACGGTGGCCTTTATTCTTCAACTGCAGCAAGAAAGCATTGATAGACTCAAGCCCCTTGGGACTTTAACCTGCGCGTCTAACTTACTGCCCAACGACCAAATCGCCGAACTCTAAACCTGGCGTCTTTTTGGTCTGAGATTAGCACATGGCTTACCGAACGCAGCAAATAAACCGGCAGTACTCCCTGGGTATTACGTTTTCTGCAATTGTTTACCTTTCCTAAAATGCCACCAGTTTGATCGTGGTTGGACCCTAGAAATTCCAGTTGCACAAAATAAACTAACAGCAACGCTTCCGAACAGAACACGTCGCAAAGTCGAATGTCTTTAAAGGAGTTGTCATAGGCACATACTGAATGATTCATCAAACCAGCAGCACAGGTAGTAGCCGAAAGCCCAGCCACATGTGTTTTGCCTATTTGTGCCGTTGCATGACGCGGCCGCGCGAGATTAGGCCCATCAGTTGTTGCCTCAGCGTTCGCCAGGCTTTCTGATACATACTCTAGTTTTTTTTATTATAGCTTTCTAATTTTTATAGAAGAAAATCCCTAAGAAATAAGCTTTTAAGTCAGCTCCGAGAGTTTTTATGAATATGTGAGTCGAAATCCGTCAACTTTGGCAGGATAGCAACACAATATTCATAATCTGTCGATATGTAGTCAGTAGTAAACGCAGGCTGCATGATTTAACATATTGACACCATACAAACTGTCAAGCTGTTTACCTAACGCCCCGGGCTTACAACACTTGAGCCGCGACTCCGCGTTTCTTGGCCATCAAGGATTAGTAAACTCAACGCTCTAAGGGGGAACGAGCCCGTGGCCCAACTGGTAGAATGTTTGACTCAATAAGGCTCGAAAGTCAAAAAAGCAAATTAAGAAGAAGAAGAAGAAGAAAATGATGATGATGATAATAATGGTGATGATGATTATGTTGTTGTTGTTGATGATGATGAGGATGATGATGATGATGATGATGATGATGATGATGATGATGATGATGATGATGATGATGATGATGATGATGATGATGATGATGATGATGCGACCGCTGGAGCAAGAAATGTATTGGCCTGACGTCAGGCTAATAAACTTCTCGCTCCGGCGATCGCATCTCCTTCTTCTGAACTGCTTTCTAGGACTCGCCTGTTCGCTTCTATCGTCAGTACAGACATCGAGTAGGTCGCGCGTACATCGCGCAATGTGATCGGCGAACGTACTTTCAACATTACCAGTCTTCTTCTTCTGCATTCTCACCGAAAAAGGCCACGCAAACTAACAACAGGTCCGCCTTGTGATTAGGTCGGAAGGTCATGTCAATTGCTTCGAGCAGTTGGCTGGGCTGGCTGTGACAACTTAGAGATGAGAATCTCGGCGACTGTGCAGGCGCCCAGAGGTCAGATCTTGTTCTGCAGCAGAGTTTTCAGTCTGTGTACGCTCTAGACTTCCAGAAACGGTCGCTGCGAAAATCTTCTAATCATAATTTTTAAGTCTGTTCTTGATTTGTCTAATTTTGGTTCGTTCGCAGAGAGCAAACCCGCATTAAAAACTTTACTATGGTCGGCAAAGAGGATGTTCTGATACAGCATTGAAAAGCGTTACGCCCCTGTCTATTGCAATGTTT
>CACRXP010000056.1:585706-602660 GCA_902702965.1 Spirometra erinaceieuropaei | reverse complement strand
AATGTCCTTGCCCATAAGTCGCCTTACGAGCAAGTCAAGAACAAATTTATAATTAATGGCAAAAGCACACATCTGAGGTTGCGCAATATTGTAAGGGCGTAAATACCCCTGCAGAGCTTCCTAGCCCTCTGTTTTCTAAAAAATAAGGAATGAAAAACATGAAGTCGTAACACCAATCAGTAGATTTGCCGTTAACTGACGCAGCCATTTAAATTTGAGTCATCATGGACCAGTTATTCCACACTGGCTTACACAGTGCTGTCTTATAAATTCAAGTTATTTATTCCAACAGGTCTTGACATCCAGAAAACAATCATGGTTTTTTATGCTTCGTGTGGCTGACGAGTGCGCAGTCTTTGAACATTTTGCATTACATATGTTAAGAAAATAGTCGTTTCAAAGACATGTCGCCTGTGGACTCAAATGCAGTAAGATGTCTGGCACGTATCTGGCTGTCAGTCATCCGAAGCTCAGTCATCGCAGGCGGTGGCCGGGTGTTCACTTTTGTCGACTTCTTCATAGTATGACCGCTAAGGTGAAAAAGTGCTCCGATAAGAAACGTCCTCATTTCTCTTCCTCCCTCTGAAACCCAAACGAACCTAAGGAAATAGTGAAAAACTAGCCGGAACGTAAATTCGACCTCTAAAAGTGGAACATCGAAATGTCCACGATGAAGTCGCCTTGCGTTCCTTGGAGGGGGAATCTGTACCAAAATATTGTTGAACAGAGCAGCAGTTATAAACATTTGGTGCGAATTATTCACAGCTGTCCTGGACCTTTTATCCATCGTTGTCAATTTCGGGACGCATAGAGTTGTTGGTTTTTTCAAAACTCTGAGAGCAGCTGATCAGTCTGAGTTAACTTTGCTGCGTTATTTTGAACCTATCCTTAAGGGCAGATTTTGGGTCCGAAACACATCAAAACTGAGAGCGTTCCCTGGAAATTAGACTACTGGAAAGTTCAAAAATTTGAATGCGCTAGTTGTTTCTTATCTGAATAGTAACGATGCGGTACGCAGATATCGCGTGCATTTTATTTTAAAATTATGTCAAGAAGGTCTGCAGTCCAACCCGGTGAGAAGCCTTTACCGCAATTGTGGCATTTTAAAGAGGTTAGGCTGTTTTCTTAACGGCGCACCCTTGCATCACACCCTGGGCAGGGATAAAATATAATATTATTGAGTGAGCAGAGGACTTTCAATTTACAACAGCCGAGCGTCCTTGCGTATGACTGTAACCCTTTTGCCTGGCCCACACTTCCACTGACCGTCAGGCAGGAATTTTAATTGGAGGTATTCTTTTGAGAAAATTACATTTAACACTCCTGTATGCGCTGACTATTCATATCACCAACATTGTTTAGTGAGTAAAATACATATAATATCAACTACAAATTTACAAAAGTAAAAGGAGGGAGGCGTCGTGGGTGGGTTGAGACCGTCTTCTCTAAGTCTTAAACTACATATAGAGCATGACGACCTCTGAGTGCATTCAGTTATTACAATGTATTGTTACACTGCTATTCTGCTCATGTCCGTCTTACAGAGAAGTGTGCTAGGTAGGTATTTTCCCCCATAGGCTTTCGTACAGGCGCCATGAACGGCAAAGTGCAGATATAAAAACTCGTCTTCCTAGAGAAAATACAGCGTTCTGCGAATAATCCGCAACATTCTGCCGTACGCCATCTTAATCACCGAGAGGTATAAATCAAGTGCTTTATGGAAGATCCACTAACTTATCAGAATGTCATGTGATGCATACACGACGAACCTGCAAAAGGGGTTCAAAGAATATTTTACTAAGAGGCACGAGAAGCAGACCGACTCTCATTAAAAGACCTTGCGGCTCTCCGGAATATACATACATACATACATATATACATATATACATAAGGCACAACGGAACGAGTGAGTTCCGTATGAACGATCGCTGAGCGCCCCCTAACATTGTATATTCCCGATCGAAAACCGGCAGGGCAACGGGTTCCTGGCCCGGTGGGTAGAGGCGTGGACTTCTAAACCAACAGGTCGCGAGTTCGAGGCTCGGTGTTCCACACCTCGGGCTTGGGTATGGCTGGCTAATGACGGCTAATAAGCCAGAAATGGCCATTCCAGTCTCCCTTGTCTTTGTCGGTAATGCTATTCTGCCTATGTATCATGCACCGCTGTGGGGCTGCTGGTTGGGCTCGAGAGAGAGCCCTTAAGGCACAACGGAACGAGTGAGTTCCGTATGAACGATCGGTGAACTCCCCCTACCATTATATATACATGTATATAAGCATATATGACTAAATACTTTCAATGGTATATTTAAGCGGCTAAAGAAAGCAAGCCTACTGTCCGCGAAGCCTGACCAAAAGGTGACTAAGGACAAGTAAGGAAGACGATTATTATGTCAAGCTACGGTTAAGCGCATCCCTCGGATATGTATATACATCTGCCAACAATGTTTAATTATGATGTATTAGGTAGTATAAAGCAGTGTAATCTATAACGATTTGGTGTAGTAGCAGATATTTTAAGCAAATCTCCGTTTTTAGATCAACTTTTGCTAAATCTCCACATAAAAACGTCTTTGCTTCCGAAAGCGATCTTCTTCTGCAGTCAGCTACGCCTGTTTGCAGTTAAACGTAAAGTTGGGGGACAAAGTTCAGGCAAAGACGGAACCGTCAGATAATCTGATAGATGGGGTTGTGTGAGCGACAACTGAATTTGGTTTCGGGGCTGTAGTCTATTTTGGCCAGTCATACTCACGAGAGAACAGATTGATATTAGGGTTGCTCTCCATATTAAAATTTCTTTGGTTCAGAGGACTTTCGTTAGCACAACTAAAAGGTGTTGTATCGCTGGGCAGCAGATGGATCACGCACCAGAGGAAGGATTTGCTGCAAATCGTGATACACCATCGGCGTGGATTTTGCGTGCCAAAACTTACCTAGTAGTACAGCAATTACCAAGCCACAATATTAAAAATGCATGCATTATATGAGCACGGGGTTTTTTGCCCGCAAAAACCCGACTAACGCAACCGTCGGTTGATTGCCCTGTCGTAATTACACAATGAAATATAAATAAGGGAGTTTCTAATGTTCCACTGTCAATCGATTTCAGAAATTGTCTGATTTTGACTCTAATTTAAACTTGTTTAGCTGGATATTTCCCTGAAGAGTTTGGCATATCGTTTGTGAAGTGCAATTTTTATTGGACAAAATCAATGGTTTGCACTTGGAATTCTCTTATCCTTTACGAAGTTTTATAAGGCTTCCGCGTTGGCTACAACGGTAACTAAATTTCCATCTAAGAAGATGTTGTTTGAACTTTGGCTTAGGCGGTACGTTGAGATAAAAATAGGGTAAGATTCCTAAAAAAGAAACAAAGGATCCTTTCTGGAGTGAGATGGTTCAACTTTGCACTGGGTATTACTTATGGAGCACTGTGGAATAATTTAGCGAATGGGTTATTTGCACTGGTTAGTAAATCAGACTCTAGGTATCCACAAACGCCCGATTCCTCAAAACTAACTAATGTTTGCCGTGACAATGGTAGTTAACCAGTTAAGGTTAAGATGGGAATTAGAGCCGTTTCTAATAAACATGACGCTGGTAGGGGGGCACACACCGATCGCGCTACAGAACTTGCCCGTCCTCTTGTGCTATGGGACTCTCTCTCAAATTCCGCCAACGGCCGCATAGTGGTGCGTAATATGGGCAAGAAAGCATCACTTACAAAGATAAGAGAGACTGGAATAGACAGTTCTAACTTACTAGCCGTATTCAGCCATCTATACCAGCCCCGAGGTATGCAACCACCTGGGGCTCGACCCTGCGACGACGGATAATGGTTCAAAAATAGACATCCCAGTCTCCCTGGTCTTTAAGATAATGCTATTCTACACGTGACGTTACCTGTCAAATACCAGATGGCTGACGTCCAAAAATATTAAGAATTTTTTTATGTCACGATTGCATAAAAACTGCTAACTCTTTATCTCCTTGACACACGTGGGATTTTGTCTGATTATGCACACTACAATATATCAAACCCACAAACAGTAAGTGATAAATTGTCCAAAAAGTGGTGCCGTTTATTTTTACTACATGATCGTTGGACGTTTAGAGGGACATTTTTCGTCAAGTTACAACGCTCCCATGAAGTCCCATAACAACCTGAAGGGTTAAATTTTCCAAACAGCGCGCTCCATGACTTTCGGGGAATATAAAACGATCCTGCGTTGTCTCACCAGTTTTAACGGAGAAGGCTTCATTCGCAACTGCCCCTGGATTAACCGTATTTTTCAGTGTATCAGGGAGAATGTTTTAAAGTTGCCTTAGTTTTTAGTGTTAAAATGCCTGCGAGGTTAGATCCAAACGAAAATGTATATTTTGGAATTTTGCCCGTTGTAGGCAAACATTATTTCGAAAACTTTAAGAGAACGATGCTAAAGGAATGGGGTAGGAAAACGGCAATAAAGGGTAAGTTATCCCTAACATCGGCCCCAACAGGAACTTTAAAGACTCGTACATTACAATACTACGCCTCAGAATATACATAAAATATTTTCGAAGGAATACGAGTAACCACGCCGATGCCGCAAAGCAGTAGCCGATGGAGTATGGAACTGCGATATACCCGAAGCCAACTTTTAAATGTCATCCTGCAAATGACTTTGCCGGCGGCACGCCTGCGTCTTTTTATTTGGGGTTCCAAAAAGGTCACGTCATTTCACGAACACTTGGCTATTTTTGTGAGATTAGTCTGATGACGAATAAAATAAAATGACCTTTTGTATGTGACATATGCACTTTGATGTCTTTTATACAAAAAACATGAAATTTACTCTGCCATTTACAAGCATTTCTAACTGCAAGACTACTTCGTTCGCTATGGTTTCATTTAACGAAAAAGCTATTTGAAATTTGCATTATCTGCCAAAGCGATATGAAATATTTTAAAATTGTAGTTCATTCTCTCCACGGCTTGTTTCGGCCACTCTCTGAAGAGCTTTTTGTTAAACTTCTAGTTCCTGTGTGGCTATTTTGGTCTCAGACGTTTTGAATACTTTTCACAAAATTGAATTTTGTCAGGAAGTCTATCGATAAAAGCACGTAACTCTAAATCAAAGAGCCTTTTCATTACGACAACGTGAATTTCGGTTCGCTGTACATTATTATGCGAGAAGATCACGAATGTTACGACCAGATACGCTAACGCTAAAGATTATCTAACAGCGAATTACATATGGGCCTAAATAAGACTCTCAAAGTTCGCCACACTTCACGTATAAGGGGCCGCAAAAAATACAATGAGTTTGTTTTTATTCCCAAACTATTATCCGAACATTCATTGGGTGACCTTCTATCTGAACCTACCAGACATTTTAGAAAAGTAATTTTTCTCTTCTAATAGGATTGAATATGGTTGTCAGACAGCCCGCAAGTAATATCGACATTCGAGTTGCAATAGGGGTTGCCTGCGGTGCATTCATATGTGCAAATCTTATCACGATTGAAATGCTCCCGATGGTCCCAGGGAGCTGCCAAAAACTACCGGTATGCAGTAAATGACTGTGATTTGGTGAGTTTTTAAAGTCTTTACGGGATATTTTTGACGAAAAAGACGTGCGGAGGCTGTTTCTGACAAGCAAATTATGGTTGCCATCGAGGTTGCAGTGACGGCTCTTAAAGTTTGGTTTGGCACTGGCAACAAAACGGCTTGTTATCCTCCGGTTTTACGTCGATCTCTTTCAAATTGTCATTCTTAATTTCAACAAAGTCAACTCCAGCAAACTATCTTACCTAATCGTTGGCGCTGAGACGAATTTAGGCATAATTTTATGACCTCTTGCCTACGTCCCACTGCACAAAATTACTGGAAGTTTAGAGGCCTAATGATTGCCTGAGAAAAGATGATTGCATATATTTTCCCTAAAAAATACGATGATTGTTTAAAACATTTAGGTGTATTTGGCGTAGATTTTCGTCGATCTCATTGCGTGTTTCACCAAAACAAAGTATTTTGGCCGTTTCTTGCACTAAAACAACAGACCTGTCACAAATCAAAATTTAAAGTAAACTTCTTGATGGAGGATGAAGTCAGTTTTTTAAGCACACACCTGATTCGCAACGAAATTTTTTAATCTTTCGAAAAATTAAAAATCCATGAGTAAATTTGTTTAAAATGAGAAGATCTGCCGCTAAGACTGTCCGCGCCGAACTTGACAGATTTAAACAACGTGATGACCATGAGTGTTCCGAGCTCTCGGCTAATCGCTTCAGCAGGCACAATGAAAATAAAACAAAAACTGACCGTCGCAAGCGACCTTTCGTTTTGTCCTTTTATGACGCTTAAAACAATTTAATTTTCTGGCACCCCTATATATTGAAGAAAACAGAGGTTTTAATTTTTTGAAAGGACTGTTAAGCGCGCTTATCGTTTTATTCGATGTCGAAAATTAATGTGTATCTTACGAAAATAAGTCTGAAGTAGTGATGCTATGTATTGGTGGCTGTGCGATATTTTCGGAAGATTTTTATGTAGAATAAGATCAGTTATGGTGGAGGGAGATTGCGCGCTATTTATCAGGATTTTATGTGGGCGCTACAGCATTTTCGGCATGAAAGGCTTAAAGTTTTGAGTAATAAACTTACACAAACCTTAATATTCATGAAAAATGCCAGTCAATATACGGCATCATATGTTTATTTACCTACAGTACTCTTAAAAAATTATGTAGTACATCGAGTATTTTTTATACATGTGGTAACTGCAACGATACAAAAGCCAGAAAAACACATTCATATAGAGGAAGCGAGTGCAGTATTTAACATTGACTGTCCATGGAGATAGCAACTTATTTTGAAAAAAAGCTTTTAAAGAACTTGACGTTCCATCACTTTAAGGTGACAAAAACCAAGACCTATTTTATTTTTAAGGATTTTTTATAAATGCAAAATGTGCTGCAGGTATCTGTTTAGGACCAGTGGGCCTACTTCCTCCTGATGTGTCAACCTCGTCGCAGTAGAAAGGCAACCTTTGTAGTTCTGACTTGAAGCTATTTGAATATTTTTCTGTCCATTGTATGGAACTTTCAGTCGTTCGTTTGGATGTCGCAATATACTTTACTAGTGAATTGTCACTGAAAAATGGTCTCATAAAAACCAGATTTTGGTGATGTTTTGCTCGCATTTGGCCCACACACCTTCTCACACTCCCGACAAGTCGAATTGGGGAAAGATCAATAACAGGAATGACGGGAACAGGACGTCATTTAAAAAACTGCAAACTCTGTAAGTATGAAACTTGATGAATTTTATTTAGCAGTTCCTAATTTCACCGAAACGTCCTCTGAAAATTTTCATCAGTGTGTTTGCTTTGTGAATTGTAAACTGATTTAAAAATAAGGAGCTTTAGGTGGAAGAAGCAGAGTTTTAGGTTGCTTGAAACGAGTCAGATTGCTGGCGTTGTTTATTCATGACTTCAAAGGTCATCAGTAATCCACTTAAGTAACCATAGTTTTTGAACGTTTATATTTTAGACCACTATCTACCTCAAAAACCTACCAGTTGTTACAGGGAACGCTTTTACACTGCGAAATGTATGTTAAATAAGAAGAAACATCTCAAAGGGGAAATTAATGTATGCGACACCTTTTGAAAACATCCTGACTTGTGTGAACGAAAGCACCCACCTAGACGTTGAAAATGCATTTTATCTATGCAAGGAACGGTTCAGATTCAGAACGTTTTATATTTTACCTCATTTCAATGCGGCTTAAAAAACACATAGAAAACGCCTAAAATCCGCCAAAAAAAACGAAGAATAATGGGGGGATTGTGCATGTATCAGCAGTTTGTTTATGTCCTTTTTCTTATTGCGTATGAACGTAAGATGTTTATAGGTATACAATATTGCCTATTTTTAATTGTCATACAACGCTTATATTTTACTCTCAAGCGTCAAAAAAAGAATAGCATATGAGACCTCTTTCCCACGTTAATAGAATGCGTCCGAAGTTGGAAAAAGCAATCCGATTTTGCTGTGGCAAGGAGGTTTTGGGGAAGCGTTCTTGACCACATGATCTAGGGCGACCATCATTTGTGCCAAAGAAAAAGCGCAACTGTTCGGAGGTCTTTAGTTAAGCGTCTGATTTCATGCAAACAAAATTTTCTCGCTTAGTGCCCCACGGCAATTAGGGCAGAAAAAATGCTTAAGGTCTCTGCATTAGGTCATCAACAAGAGGTTTGTCACTGGTTGATACGGCAACAACGTATGAACAGTGATCAGTACGGAATAGGAATACATAAATGACAGGTGTTTAAGCTTACTGGGACAGCTTGTCCAAAAAATATGGCTAAACGTTGCTATGCAGACATCATCGTGTATGGACTTACATCGGAATTGATTTTTATTTTGACAACAAATATTACTTAAAACTAGAGAGCTTTTATGACTTTTAACGAACCTTATAAAAATTAACATGAAAATTAAAATAGTTGCCTGAAAACGGACTAAAAGGACCTCCGAAAGGAAAATGTCGGCATAAACCCAATACATTCTGCTCAGCAATGTTTTGCTTATGACCATCGATAACGTCTGACTCTCGAAAAAGTCCTTTTGCTAGGTTAAGGGCTGTTTACAGCTTGAAAATGCAGACAAATTATAGCCTAAAAAGACCGACAATAGCGTATCCAGGCTTGCCAAGTAAATACATTAAATGATGATACTATAAAAATCGACTGAGAACTGTGCCGCAAAAGCGTGCTGAGGTCTGTGTGATGAGAAAAGTAAGGATGACTTGAAAGTTAGCTGATCACTTTGAATACACTTCATATAAGTGATCGAATTTTCCGTTTATTTTTGAACTTGACTTAAACAGATGATATCACCATCATGCAACCTTTTTTGCCCGGAGCCGATTGAGATCCCCCGACCAATATTCAGTTTGCATAAAAAAAGGTTTACTGTAGGTGGCATCTGGACGTCTCTATCATAAGATGGGCTTTAACTGGCAGGTTGCAAATATTAGTCCATCCGCATTAAGCTTAGAATCATTTGAAAGACTCATTGTGAAGACAAATACTCCATCCTATAACAGCTAGTGGACAAGTCTTAAAGTAAATTTCTACTTTAATAAGTTCTAGTTCTTAAAACGAGTCCATTACAAGAGCCTATTTGACACACCGTTGTACAGTAATCTTTTATCAAGGAATAAAGCTTAGTGACACCTTTAGTTAACAGATACGCGTGAAGGAATTTCTATCTCATTATCTATCAGCTAAGGAGATTAGATATTTTGCGTTTTATTTTTGAAAATGTCTTCGAGTGTCACACTGAATAAAAAGCCAGTAAACAGTCTTAAATTATCTAGCTACTAAAGATAATTAAAGACAAAGCTCCTTATCCATAGCAAATGTCAGGGATTGAAGCGACCGACAATACTTTAAGATACATCAAGTATGTCTTAATTTATTGCGATAAGCTAAACTTCCATTTAACCTTTTGCGTATGTAAAGCGTTTAGAGATGGGGTCTGTCCAAATGTTAACTCTGACGCATGTTTTAAAATTTGTCTCTCAGCAGAGCTCAAACCGACGACGCAAAGGTTGCGGCCTATGCATCTCCCTAGTAAATCTGAAGGACATTTCGCTGTGTTGTTGACAAACTAGTTATTTATTCCACCACGAAGTTTCTTTGTACGCAACGCTCGCATAACTCACAAGTGTGATTATCGGTTCGTGTTTGTGATATTGTGTTTTGACAAACATCCGGTAACAGTTAAAAAGTATGGTCCCCTTGCGCCGTTAATGGTAATTTGCAGCTTTACTGGAAGGTTCAGACTTCCTCCCCTGGCACACAGAGTGCTTCTTGCCGATACAAAACATTTCAAATGATTGAGCATGTACATGGAAGTCTATTTATTTCCATGTGACTACATACTCTTGGCATTGATATAGATTGACTGACTCATGGTTACACTTATGAGTGAGGCAAGTGATATCTGTGCAGTGAAGTATTTGACAAAAGTAGGTTAAATCGGGGTAGTCGACAAAACGTGCCGTACTTGTCAGCTCAACCCTTCACTGTGCTAGAAATTCCGCTGTTAATCATTATTTTTCCCGGTTTAGGCTAAAATATATATGCATACATATTGTTATGTTCGAAAAAGATGTCTCGAATGCCTGGAATTAAATGTGGTTCTGACATTTCGACAGGGGTATTGGAAACTAAAGTGATCTCTAAAATGAAAGATAAAAATATTTATTTCAACTGAAACCCACCAAATTCCCAAAAGTATTCAACCGGTAAATTTTAATGATCCGGAGACAGTTAATATATGAAATACCTAACTTATACACTATCATCGAGTTCAACAAAACAAGCATTTTGTATGTAATATGTTTAGACAATCTGCATAGTCGAACTGTGCTCGCAACACTTTAATTTATTCCTTTTAATTCGTGCACTGTTTTGAACAGATATATTTACAGGAATATATGCCATTTTCCCAATGGAGTTAAAATATACAACTTATGACCTCACAAGAACAACAAAACAAAAAAAATTAGGAAAAAGTACTGTGGTGCTTGGCGATAGTCAAAACACATAACATAAGAAACATTGGCACTTACTCATTTGCCATCTGAATTTCAAAAGTATAGTTTCACTTTCCGATAAATGACCTTGCGTTTATGTTGTGCAGGTCACGTAAACATAAAAGCAGATAAACGACCTAAAATAATTTAAAAAATCAGGAGAAGAATACGGATTAGAGGAGTAAAACAATGCCCACTTGGTTCAATGCTAAGATGGTTACGAGCCAATTCAAAAAAATAGATAACACTCACGAAGCGTGGGCAATGTAATGCGTAGTCCACGAAACATTTTCTTACAAATGATATCGTAATTTCGCATAGGTTCTCTAGAATTACCGACTACGTGGTCATCCACTCGTAGGCAAATGTTTTTTGCACACGCCTTCATTATTGCACGTTCCATCAAGACATATCAAGTTAATGTTTTGACTAGACTGTCCTAATATTTTTTATTTATGAAAAGTGCGTGCATTCAGTCTTTAGAGGTCATTAAGCCCCTTCTGAACGCAAACTTTTAGAAACTGCGAAGAAATCAAACGATTAATTAGAGTTGCATTGAAAAGTAAAGCAGCACAGAAGCAAAAGTCCGCAACACTGGATGCGTTTGCGAACTTCAAAGAATACAATCGTGACTGCGAAATACTGATAACGACAATTTCAATAAACTTGGCATATTGCCCTCTATATCTTCAACTGTCAACTCCGTTTTGAAGGTCACATTCACAGCAGCCATTGTTTATAACTTAATAGCCTCAACACTTGGCACTTTCAGTGCGTTCTCCTTCCGCATTTTTTTATTGTAGCGTCAGGCACGTCGTCGTTAAGCTAGACCCTAGGGTTAATTCCTGGCAAGTGCCCACCATAAATGTCTTTTGAAGTAGTTTGGAACCGAACTCAAATTCAGTTCGCAATTATTCGTTCCTTGTTAGTTGTTATGTTTCCTGACGGCCATTCAAGGAAAAAACGATGGCATTACCATTAACAAACTTTGTCATCTGGAACTTGCACACTATAGTCTGCGGAGTGGCACGAATTGGCCACTGCTTTTGTTGTGCTAGAGAATTTATGGAAATTCTGACTGGACAATATTCAGAATACCATTTGAAATAAATAATAGGCGTGCAAAGATTTAAAGCTTTTGATAGCCACCAAAGCCCACCTGTTTTTCCGAACGTAAGGACCTCCCATGACAGCCCTTTTTTCGGGGTCTATAGCAGTCCGTTCGCGAGGTTGCTAGTGTGGTCACTCGGGCCTGTTAACTTCGAATCATTTTAATCCTCCTGTCTGTGGATGACTGGGCACCGGCGTGCAGATAACACCCAAAGACACCAAAACTTTTGCTAACTGGCTGCATCCACCCAAATCTCTTACATACCCACCTACTCCGCCCCGGGACTAACAACTTGAAATGGTTGGACTGCGTTGGTGAAAACATTTGCTGACACTCTCTGCTAAATGGTAACTGCACTCGCAAGCCTCAGCAGAGCTTGTCCGGCAATCCTCTACTTCGCAAATTTTGATTTGGAGAGAGTCGTGTTACAAGCCCGTCACACCTTAATCCTATGAAAAAAATGGAGTTTTGGTGCTTTTACATCCTGCCATCTGTTTTCAGCCTGCGTCGCTTGCGGAAAAGCGAATCACCTCATTTACATTTGAGAGCGGGAGGCATGTAACTCTGCAGTGAGGATTCTATCAGCGCTCGCGAATTTGTCCGAGGTTCAGGCTAAAACAACTCTCAATCTCTCATCCTGCTCCCAGCAACATAAACTTTTATTTACGTCAGTCTAAGTCAGTTTATTAAGGGAATGAGGCTTTTGCTCTTGAGCTCCCTATTCATATCGATAAACAGAAATAAAGTCATCAATTACACCAGCAAATGCGGAAAGTTAAAAAGGTAGCGGTAAGTGTGAGCCAGGCGCAAACTGCCGCCGCTAAAACAATCGTTATTATATGTACAATAGTTTCTCAACAAATCAGCATCTAGTCTGCACTTAAAAGATTCAACGCTTTCAGAAAGAACCACCTCATCAGGGAGTCCGTTCCATGCCCCAATGACCTTTTGAGAGAAGGCGTTCCCTCGGACGTCCGAATCAGTCAACTTCCTCTGCAGTTTGAAGGGATGACCACGCAAACGGTCAGTCCCGGTCAATTCGTAGAATTCATTAAAGTCTAGGACACACTCGCGGCCTCTGACAATCCTGTAGGTTTGAATAAAATCGCCGCGCAGTTGCCTGCAACTTAGAGGAAGCAGCTTAACTTCGGTCAGCCTGGTTTCGTAAGGCAGATGATGAAGATTCTTGACCATCTTCGAAGCCATCGCCTGCACTCTTTCCAGTCGTTGATAATCTTTCCTCAACCACGTTCGTCAGGCCTCGACTGCATACTCGAAGTGAGACCGGACGAATGTCCCATAGCTTTATCCGAACAGCTCTTTATCGATCTGGACAAATCCTCGCCTCAGCGCAAAGAACACCCTTATCGCACTTTGGCCACCCTTTGACACTGTGATGGTTTCAATGAGGAGGTCATTAGGATGCCCAAGGTCTTTCTGTTCCACAACATTTGGAAAGGGCTGACCACCCAGGACGTATTGAAAGGAATCGTGCTCCTTACTGGTCTTTTTGGTGCGGAGTCTCAGGACCACAGACTTGTCTGCGTTCAAATTTAGGAGCCAACGAGCAGACAAACTGTTCAGGCGGTTGATACTGTCTTGAACCACGTACCTGTCTACATCAGATCTGATGGCCCTCCACAGTTTAATATCGTCAGCAAACATGAGGGCGCTGCATCCCAGGTTGTCGACGCAGTCGTTAATGTAAACCAGGAATAGCAACTGCCCTAAGACGGAGCCCTGAGGTACACCATTTAAAACGGGGGTAGGTGTTGACCTTGAGCATTCAATGCACACGGTTTGTGATCTCCCGGTAAGAAACTCTGTTATCTATGTCAGCAGCCTTCCTCTTATCCCAATTTCAGAAAGTTTGTAGATTAGGCGTTTGTGTGGGACGCTGTCGAACACTTTCTTGAAGTCTGTGTAGATGACATCGACCCTACCATCGTCGTCCAGTGCGCGTGTCCATTGCTCCATCGAGGGCAATAAACTGGAAAGGCACGATCGGTTCTGTCTGAAGCCGTGCTGCAGGTCTGAGAGTAAATGTCCCTGCTCCAAGAACTTCATTGTTACTTTCTTAACTATGGCCTCCATTATTTTACAGCAGATACAGTTTAGACTAACAGGCCGGTAATTGTTAACATAAGTGCGAGCCCCGCCCTTGTATATTGGATAGATATTTGCTGTCTTCCATTCCGATGGTAGTCTCTAAATATAATGACGCGCGGAAGATTGTGCCAGTGGTTTGGAGACTTCATTCGCCAATTCTTCCAAGAATTTGGCCGGTATATTGTCCGTACCCTAGAACTTTGCTTCTTTGAGATTTTTCAGCTCCCTTTCCATGACAGCTGCCGGGAAGAGTATGGAGTCAAGCAGGGGACCAGCAGTCTCAGCAGCATTGTTGGCACTGCGAGTGCGAAACTGTTTTCCTATGCTAAAAACCGATGCAAAATACTGTCCAAATTGTTCGGCATTCTCGCTGTTCTCAATTATCTCTACACCATTATCACCGTTCAGCAGCGCGACCAGGTCCTGAATATTCAGTCTACTGTTAAGATAATGAAATAAAATCTTAGGCTTCTGTTTAGTCTGTCGGATAATTTTGGATTCATAGTCCTTCCGTGCCTGACTGATACATTTTTGACTGCATATAGCTGACGACGAAATTCTTTGAAATGCGCTGGTGACGCAGGTTCCCCGTCAAATTTTAGTTCGTTTACTTAACCAATCAGCCTTTTGATTTGTTCTACTTTGATCTCAGATAGGACACTGAGTACAATTGATGACTCCTCACATCTCATTAAGAAACACATAAGCCGTTTGAAATACTCACACTGCTCAGGAACGGATGAGATTCCGAATTCGATTATTAAACAAGCGTCCGACATTCCCATATTGGTCAGTCATTTATTCTCGGTTTATATTTAAAAAGGATTCTTTCCTGAAACATGGAAAACGTCAATTATCATTCCCGTTTTCAAGTCAGGATCTCGGTCCGATGTTAATAACTATCGGGGCGTGCACAAAACGCCGTCTCTAGCAAAACATCTTGAAAGGATTATTTTCAGTGAAATTCTTGACTTCTGTCTAGCTAATCGGCTTCTGAGCTCTAGTCAGCATGGATTTTTACCTGAACGATCCTGCGAAACATGCCACTTGGCTTTTCTTAATCTTATCACTTCTCTTCGTAATAAGCGGCAATCAGTGGTAGTTATTTACTTTGATCTTAGCAAAGCCTTTGACAAGGTGCCCCATAGACGTCTTTTAGTAAAATTGGAAGCTCTCGGCATCCGGCCGCCTCTACTCGACTTCATCAGGTCCTATCTGTCCAACCGATATCAGAAAGTCATGGTCGGTAATGGCTACTCGACACCACACTCGATCACGAGTGGCGTACTTCAAGGAACGGTTCTGGGTCCGCTACTCTTCCTTCTGTACATCAATGATATTTCGACTGAACTCGGAAATTCGCAAACTTTTACTTATGACGATGACCTCAAGTGTGTTTACTCATACTCTAAGGACACCGCAAATATTCGTGTTGAAAAAATTAATGCCGATTTACTACGCTTAAGCAGATGGGGTTCGACATGGCAGATGGAGTTTTCATCATCCAAGTGTAGTTTCATGTCTTTTGGTCCTACCAAACTTTCTGGTCCCATAATTTTTCAGAATAACCCACTCTCAGAATGCCTCAACATAAAGGACCTAGGTCTAAGTTATACAAATAAACTTGCCTTATCACCTCATGCAGATAGAATCTCTGCCAAAGCCGCGCAGATATGTGAATTCATATCGCATGATTTTTTCCTTCCGGAAATGAAGCTAAGACTTTATCAAATGTTTGTTCTTCCGGTCCTTGAATATTGCTGTCCTTTCTTCAGTTTAATGAACGCCTGCGACCGTAATAAATTCGAAAATGTTCAGAGGGTTTCTACCCGGAAACTGTTCTCTCAAGCTTCGTCCAGTATTACTTATACTCAGAGATGTCAGCTGGCGAACATTAAGTTTTTGTGGGTTAGAAGACTCGAAGCTGGCCTTTGCTTCCTTTTTCGCGTCAACTCTAGCTCCAGTCTTCCGCACATTGACACTCTCATTCCGAGAGATCGGTCTTATGCCACGCGCAACTCCTGCATGGTGATTCCGCCGCCTCTTTGTACTACATCTAAGCGCTCCCTCTTCTTTGCTTCCAAATATGCCTTCCTTTGGAATAATCTTCCGCCTGAAATTAGATTATCGCCTAAGTTACTGATATTCAATTCGAAATTACGCAACCATCTTACACCGGAAAACATACAGGCACTGTTAACGGTCTCATTCCCGAACACTCAGATTCTTGACTTCGAGAAGGGTCCTCCTGGGATTTAGTGGTAGATTAAGTGGTAACTCTTAATTCTAGAAAAATACGAACTCAGAGAAAGACGCAGTATCCCATCCTTCGAGACGATCTCCGAAATCCCATAGTTGATGCCCAGTTAACCGCGGATAGCTTCAATGATTTCCTGTCCAAAACGTTTATTGAAGACTCGACCACTCCACTTCCGACCATCCAGTCATTGACTGGGGCAGTTCTAGAAACTATAACTTTCACTCTGTGGGATGTGACTGTTGCGATTCGGCGTTTTCGTCAATCTTATAGTCCAGGCCCTGATGGTGTCCCAGTAAGCATTTTAAAAGCCGATGCAAACACGATCTTCCCATCCCTCTTATGCAAGATATTTAATCTTGCTCTTGAAAGTGAAATTTATCCTACCTTGTGGAAGGAATCACACATTTTGCCCATTCCTAAGCACGGCAAGTCTACATCATTTGATGACTTTCGGCCAATAAACACCCTCCCTGCAGCTTCGAAAATCTTAGAGACATTGATCAAGGATAAGATGATGTGTCACTTAACAGCGAACAACTTACTGAGTGTTGCTCACCATGGATTCCTCAAAGCTCGATCTTGTGACACCTGTCAACTCTCTTTCTTTGACTATGTTCTCCAATCTAGGGACCATGGTTTTGCTCTTTACACAGTATATTTCGATTTCACTAAGGCTTTTGACCGTGTTGACCATGCTCTTCTCCTCTTGAAATTGTCATCTTTCGGAATAGGTGGCAAACTTTTGAATTTTATATCCTCTTATTTGGGCACTCGCACACAACGAGTTAAGATTTCCAATACCATCTCCAACCCCACACGTGTGAGGAGTGGAGTCATTCAGGGTAGTGTACTCGGCCCGCTTTTATTTTGCCTTTTCGTTAATGA
>CACRXP010000056.1:551176-566917 GCA_902702965.1 Spirometra erinaceieuropaei | reverse complement strand
ATTACGATTGAACTGTGACCCAATCACATTTTAAATGCCTGCAATTGTATTTTATTTTTGAGTATGAATCTGCGAAAGCACTGTACATAAATAGGGTCATCAAGGGCTCTGCCTGTAACCCTTCAATATACATACATACATGCCATACGAGATCCGCTTAACTAACCTTAATCTCTATCCTCTGAGTTATAGGCAGTTGCGCAGAAACTTGATAAAAACTTTCAGTATTGTGTGCGTGGCTTGGAATGCGCCCTCCGGTGCGACGACATTTTACAACTCGCCACTAAAACTAACCTCCGGGGACATTTCTTCAAACTACGTGTGCCCCAGGGTAGATTAAATATGAGAAAATATTTCTTCTTCAACCGTGTCGTGGAACCGTGAAATTACCCGCCTGAGACAATTGTTATGTCTCAATCTGTGGAGGCATTTAAATGTCGGCTTGACAGATATGTGCTGCAGCAACAAGCAGATTATGTGAATTTTTGCCATGAGACGAGCGACATATATGAGTCAATGTCTGCATTCACCTTATGCTTTACTTTCTTTACATTTGTGCTTATTTCCTCAATTTTTATGTACAAATAGGGAGTTCAAAGGCCTAACACTATTGAATAGAATAGGTTTATTGTAGCGCCCCTTGGGCACTGTCAGTCCCCTTTGAACTCAAATACACTGACTGGCTGACTGGCCTGCACAAATCCTCGCCTCAGCGCAATTGACACCTGTTCCTGAGCGCTGGGTTGCCCTCTGACGCAGTGAGGAGGACTTCAGGAAGTAAGTCATTCGGACGCCAACATTTGAAAGGAAATGTCCATCAAAGAGGTATCAGAGGGGGTCATCCTCCTTACATGGCGGCAACGCATCTCAGGCCGTCGATACAGCCATTAGTGCAAACTAGAAATTCAACGGCCTTAAGACTGAGACTATGGGACACAACTTGGGACCAGGGTAGGAGTTTACTTCGAGGAATCAGCACATACGATCTCCCGTAAGAAAACCCGCGATTCCTATCAGCTGCCTTCCTTTTATTGTAATATCGGACAGTTTTGTGTATTAGACGTTTATGTGGGATGCTGCCGAACGCCTTCTCGAGATCCGTGTAGATGACATCAACCATATCATCCCCATCCAATGGGCGAATTCACAGCTCGATCGAGATCAGTAAACTGGCAAGGTATAAGGGGTTCTGGCCGAAGCCAGGCTGGAGATCTGAGAACAACTAGTTTTCCTTTCGAAACTTAACCACCGCCTTCTTAAGAATGGTTTCCATTATTTTACAGCAGATGCAGACAAGGCTAACTAGCCGGCAATTGTTTACGTTATTTCGGGCCTTACCGTTGTATATAGGGCAGGTATTTGTCTCCTCCCATTCGCGTCATAGTCCTCCCTTATGTTGAAAATGAATGGATGCTGTACACCAGTGGTATGAAAAGTTCTCTCAAAAATCTGACTGATATATTGTTCCTGTCCAAAGACTTCATTTCTTTGAGATTATCCAGCTGTCTTCCCAAGATAGAGGCTGGGGAGAGTATAGATTAAAGCACAGGACCGACCATCGCAACAACATTTTATATATTGTGACTATGAAACTTGGCTTCCCTGCTGAATGCCGAGGTAATGGACCGGCACAAGTGCTCCGTTATCCCGCTGATTTTAACGACTTATACGCCATTATCATCCTTAGGTGCTGCTTCTGGGTCCTTGTTTTTCGGTTGACTGTTAAGGAAGGGAAATAAAATTTTGGGCATTTCTTTAGCCTGTCGCGTAATTCTAGACTCATCGTCCCTCCACGGGGGCATTTATTGACCTCATTTAGTTGACGACGAAATTCCTCCATGTGTCCTGTTGACCCCGTCCCCCTGAATATCTTTCATTTTTGTTTTCTCTTTATCAAATGTCTATTCAGGTCTCTGATGAAACAAGCTAGGCGACTAGTCATTTTTCGTATCTTTACAGGACAATAGCGTCGGATTAGATCAAGTCAAATCGTTTCAAACGATCTCCAGTCGTTCTCCGGATCCCATTTGAGCAAACAGTTCCACAACTGTCATGTAACTCAATCCGAGTAAAGTTTTGGGAGGAAAGTTACCATAAAGAACCTAATGTACACGGGTGGTGAGGAACAACTCCACTAACTCGGAGTTCTGAACCTTTGAAAACATTTCCGTCAACCTTGAACCGACAGGTAGTCTTCGGTTGTAAACCTTTATTGGTTTATTGTTGTCGGCGGATTGGAACTTTCGAGTGTTAGTCTGTCCATTCCAAGTTTTTGCATTAGATTTGTTTATTTTCACTTATACCCATGTGCCTTTGCGTAGTAGATTCTTTTCCTTTCATTATCAAAGTATTTCGCCATCGCCGACTTAGTTATAAGTCAGCTGACCTGATTGTGAAAAACTCGCAGCCTCGGTTGGGCACAAACCCACGACAGCAACTGGAAGCCTTGAGTACATCTAACACCTCAGCTAGGAGACTCTTTCTGTCATGGATTCGGCCGTGCTGATTTCGTCGTTTTCAACAATCAGGTCAGCCGCATTAATAGTATATATTGGACAGGACACTTGTTATGTTGCACCTCGAATTCCCCCCAACGGTACAGTTCGCACGCCTCGCTGCTCTTGAGCATCAAAATTCTGGGAAATGGTAGGCGCAATGCAGCTAGAATTTTTGTTCTCCCTGAAACACACTGCTGCGCGTGAACTAAACCGAAACATGCCACTTAACTGGAGCGGCAAAGAGGCCGGCGATTCTTATTTCCCTCGTCACACGCGTAATATCCGATGCCATGCCTGAAAACTGTGCAATCCGCACACAAGCAGACGAGGTGACTGAATGCGTTTCCGTAGCGTGAATTTGGTTATCTAAAGAGCCCCTTTTGAATAATGCATTACGCATCGCTACCAACAACCGACGGCCGTCTGCTTCGTTGACTTTTCCGCCGCGTTCGATTCCGTTCACCGTGAGTCCCTGTGGCGGATAATGGCGCTAGATGGTGTACCGGCCAAAATCATCGCCATAATCAAGGCCTACTATCGTTCCACTACTGCGAGAGTCCTGGTCCGTAACAATTTTTCCCAACCGTTCGGTATTCGGTCTGGCGTCCGACAGGGTTGTATACTGTCACCCATACTGTTCAACTACGCTATTGACTGGATCCTCGGGAGGGCCCTACGCGACAGTGACGGTGTTGAATTTGCACCCGGACATCGACTGACTGATCTCGACTATGCCGATGATATCGCCTTACTTGCTTCAAGTTTTGGTGATCTGCAGTCTATGGTGTCACGAGTGAACGAGGTCGCTAAATCAGTCGGTATGTCCATAAACGCTGGGAAGACCAAAGTATTCTCAAGCTGCATTCCTGACCAGGAGAAGGCACCCCTGGGGATTGATGGCTGTCAACTTGAAGAAGCGGACAGTTTTAAATACCTCGGGGCGCGGCTGCTGCCTAATGGACAGAGTAAGGACGACATTGTCTCCCGAATCGATGCTGCCCGCTGGGTTTTTTCAAGCCTTCGGAAATGCCTGTGGAACCGACGTGACCTCTCCATCGCCACTAAGATTCGCGTGTACCGTGCATCTGTCCGGTCTGTCCTTCTCTACGGTTGTGAATGCTGGGCTTTGCGTGTGGCGGATGAGCGAAAACTGGAGGTATTTGACCACCACTGCTTGAGGATCATCCTTCGAGTGAAGTTAACCGACTTCGTCTCAAATGAGATAGTCCGCGCTCGCTGCGACAACATCGCGAGGATAACTCAGGCCATCCAAGAAAGACGACTGAGGTGGTTCGGGCATGTTCTTCGTCGTCCACCTCAGGAGCTCAGTGTTACTGCCCTCGATCCGGCACCGTTGCCCAATTGGAGGCGTCGAAGAGGGGGTCAGTTCAAAACCTGGCTCGACACTGTCCGTCAAGACATGGAGGTGGTTTTTGGACCTTCGGTATTCGGTCTCCGTCGTTGGCGAAGGGAATGGGTTGAACTGTCTAGATCTGCGGCCGCGGATCGTCACGCGTGGAGAGGTACAATTCGGGACATCATCGAGGCCGGCTAGATCAGGCATGATCGCAGCCGTATCAAGTACATCGCAGGGTTTGCAGCACATTGTTTCCCGTACACTGTAGGTTATGCCTTTCCGCCGTAATAAGGTTATTTGGTACTATTTCATCTTGCCCAGCTGTGAAGAAAACTCCACGGCCTCGGTGGGGTTCGGACCCAAGGCAGCAAGTGCAAAGCGTGAGTGAGACCGCCCAGTTTTTCGCAAGTCAGCCGGCCTAGTTGTGCAAATTTACCAAAAAGCACCTATTTTCGCTAGTTATTCATTGGAATGCCTGTTTATTGTTCCCCGTCTGCTTTTTCTGTTTTGTTTTTCGTGTCTAGTTTATGTACTTTATACCTCCTCTCCTGTCGCCGTTCGTTACTCTCCTTCCCGCTGCACGCTGTATCTCTTTCGTAATTTTGGTTGGGTACTTCAGTAGTTGGCTTGAGTTTGCAGCAAGCAGTTTGTGGCCCGCGGAACTCCGAACTTCCACACCAGTCTGGTCACCGCTTTTACTCGAATCGGAACTTCTCAGATGACTTCTTAAATGACACCAGCAGTTGAACATCCAACTGTTCTGCTGATCTGGTTATCGGAAGCGTGTAGCTACTTGTTTGCTTTGGAAATCTTCTTAGGTATTACTTAGCAGCAAACTACCAGTCTCGCCCGGCACTTTATTGTCAGACTGCTATTATCTTGGGTATTCGTCCCTACTTAATTAAAATAACTTACTTGCAGCTTTTTCTCCAGTCACCAGAGCTTGATGCGTATCGCGACGCCCGATAATTACACGGGACTTATTGTTTGTGTCGCCGCCTCGGAACGCTTGTGCGCGTTCGGAATTGCAGATCAATAATCTACTGATACATGTCCCGCTCCATATCTTCCTTTGCGCTTATTAACTGTTTTGCCCCATGTGATGGGTATGTTTTGTGCTTTCAAACAAATGGAATAATAATTAAGTCTTACCATCTATAGATCTCGTAAAATAACTCAGAAGTGACTTTCAGTCAACCTATCTGTAATGTGTGCGTCTCGTGCGTCTTGGGTTTTTATTTCACTGAGGAAGTCATGACATGCGAGGATATGTTTTAATAGAAAATTTATTCCCTGGAAATCACCACTGTACCTGGTAGTCCGATCGTTTTGTTCTTGAACCCCTCCAAACCGCTGCATCAGTACGTCTGCAAATATTTGAGATTGCAGGAAGCGTGACTGCTGGCCATCCGGCACTTCCCCGAGTGACGGACAGTTGAACGACCTTTGGCGGATGTTACCTGCAAAATAAGCAGGCTCTCGGATCTGACAAATAAGCTGTCACGGACCAGTCGCGACAGTGGCAACAGGGTTCGCAGGGCTGAGGTCAGGCTCGCCGACTGCCTTGTAAAACACCACAAAGCCCGATGAGTGCACTGTGACATGACAGCCGTGAACCTCCAATAAATAGTTCTGCTATACACCGCTATCTTAAGGTTATGTTCTTTGGTCAAACAGTCGGAGAAGACAACCTCGGGCAAGCAATCCACACGGCTGTTGCGGGCCCGCTTCTATCCAAGATTCACCAAATATCTCATGATAAAGGCCAGCTAAATCAAATTTTGTACCAGCTGTGCCAAGCACAAGTATCTGGAATTTCTAGACTTGCCCCGGCTTGAGAGGGACAGACATTTCCTCTTTAACTATTGTCCACTAATCCCTTTAGCCTACATGATTTATTAGACAACAGACAATGGTAGCAGCTGAGATTAGGCGCTAGTTTGTATGTTTACCATATAAGGTACTCTCTTTTCTACCAAAAAGACGGAACAATGATCACTACACACTTGTCTTTGGTTTAGTGCCCCAATTGGATGTTGCAAAACTAACATACTCTGCAGGCAGGTACACCCCATTGAGTTTTTGCCAGTCTTTGTAAACCTCGGAAGGTCAAAATTACCGCCAACGTCCAGGTCTAAGGGACTCTTGTAACGTGTGCTTTCATACCTCGCTAGACTCTCACAATGAAGACGGACAAACTGTCGAAACCAGATGTGTTTGACTACCGGTGCCTTCGATTAGATCATTTGCCGTATCACAATGAGTAGAGTTAAAATATCCTGGAAAAATTTCGCTTTCTAGTCTCGTTCTGCATTCTCGTTCACCACAATTTCGGCCTTTTTAAGGCTGTGGGACGCTATCTTTTTGATAGGGCGATTGGCCACTTCTTAATTAGATCATGTGAAATGGTGCCGTCAACGTAGTTTTTAATCCAAATACACAGACAGGAACGACGTCTCATGATGGGTTGCTTCCCTTTATCTCAGTAGTCTGTCACGCTTTGTACTCTTGAGGGGAATACGTTCTGGGTTACTAACGCCTTACAGTCTCATTTCTACTCGCCGAAGTTTGGCTGCGAACTCCGACTCCTTCAGTACTGAACACGGCTAGCCACGACCATGATCAGCGGCATACCTTTTAATCTTTCCCAAGTCCACATGGAATTGAAATATATCATTGGCGTCAACTAGACCCTTGGGATTTGCGAAATTCCAGGTATATCTGAGGTGGTTATCTTGGCTGTAGGCACGGCAGCCTTATTCGTGCTATGCCTAAGCACATCTGCTTATGCTCATTTATTTCGTAACACTGGCAGCGGAATTAGTTTGTTATCCTCCGACTTTTGTTTTTTCCTGATTGCGTCTTTTCGCGGACGCTCCGCACATTCCGCTTGTTTATGCGTATCCGCTCGGTTGTGATAACTCAGCGAGGATCTTTTTTCTTTTCTTCCAACCAGTGAGTAATGGCTCAAAACACCCAAAATTTGCTCAAACTGACAATTGTTGGGACGGGTGGTGTAGGAAAGAGCGCGCTCACTCTAAACTTTATGTACGACGAGGTATGTGTTCTCTTTTAACTCTTCACTGTACTCGTTGACGTTCAGTTCGTAGAGGACTACGAACCGACCAAGGCTGACTCCTATCGCAAGCGGATAACCTTTGGCAACGAGGAAGTTGACCTTCACATCCTCGACACAGCCGGTAAGGTGCTGCCCTTCTCCTGATTACTTGCCGACTTTCAAACCTACCTGGCCGAAATACAATTTAACTACTGGGATCACATATCGACTTGACAGAATCGCCCAATATGAAACCACTTATTTCGCAGTGAAATTTCATTGGACAGCGCCACTTTATGATTATTTTATAGCCTTTCTTCAACAGTTAAAATGGAGTTATCCCGGACGTTGTTTTCACTGTCACTCACTTTCTAAGTTTCTCGTCCTAGATCTCGACTTAGATAGATCGACTGTCTGAAAGTAGATATACTACCAACTGCTGATCCCGTTTCCAAGTTCCAAAATGTTGATAGTGTTGGCTGGAACCTGGGGTACAGGAACTCTATGTCACATTAATCACTGGGTCGATCTCATCTCTAGTCGTCTTGCTTTAGTCTTTCCCTGGCATGCGGAGAGCTAACCGTTCCTGACCGTGTTTCACTTGTGCACTTTAAATCTACCACGGCCTGTTGGAAGTTATAGCATGAGTAGTCACCAGCCGATGGGACGACTTGGGTTTCGGGACTGGGGGGCCGGATTGTGACGTCTTCTTAACACACGCTTCCTTCCATCTCTCTCTAATATCAGACTTAAGTTCATATGGGTTGAGGGTTCCGTACGTGTGAAGCATGCGTACGCGGGTCCTTGTGCCACGCCAGTCGCCACGCCTATCTCCAATCAGCCAGACTTCGTTTTGCCACTGGAACTCATTGGATGTAGGTTGAGGCAGGTGCCCTATAAGACCGCCTCACCGCAAACAGATCTACATGCGGTTCGCAGCAGTCCCTCTGGAGCAGTAACAAATGCTGCTGCATGCGACGGTCAGACTATCGAATTTGAAATGTGGGAACTTGCGCAGCATAGATCTCACTCTCTCTTTATCACGTCCGTCATGTTCTAGTGGCAGAGTCAGGAAGACCAGACTGCAGGCGTGAGCGCAGTGGCCGGTAGAGCATACGCAACTCCACACAGACGGGGCTCACACACACTAAGAAGGGGTATTGCAGCCCGACCTTCGTTCCTGGGTAAGATCAAGTTATTCCACCAATTAGCTGCCCTCTACGCCACGACTGTTAGCACTTCGTGATAGGCTCACGCGCGTCAGACTTATTATGGTGAGTAAGGCGTTGGTTTTCCATGAGGATGGATTCTTCTCCAGTTTGGGTTCCATTATGTCCTATTCCACACCAGTTGACACCCCGAGTCTATTAACAAACTGACCAGAGTGGATGCGTTGACTGGCGTTGCAGGAAAGCCTCCGTCTTTGGCGCCACCTCACACATGTGCGTCAGTAAGTAAGAATGCATGCAGTCCAATAAAGGCGTGCACTACGAACCAATGTGACCACCGTTTTGTTTCAAAGCACTTGCGTCACAGCCAATTTGGGGGGACGTGGCCTTACCAACCACCAAATTCAAACCTAATCTTCAAGTACTTGGAATTAACATGACTACAAAACTATCCTCTATTTCTGACTCGTTAGTGCAATTTTTCGCTAAATAGTTCTTAAGCGTGGAGGCGGACACTAAGTTTCGTTCGCTGCCCTGATTGAGGGTAGTTTTATGTAGGAGCAACAAAGAGACGAATACCTAGTTGTGTTGCACAAACCCATCCAGTAATGACCGTTTCATCCTGCATTGTGTTAAAACTAGCCAAAACTTCGACCTAGTTTCACTACCAACAGGCTTCGGGTACTCATGTACGTAGGCTCCAAATACCGCGAGAAGGTCAGCAGCAGTGATCCATATCGGCTTCCCACTCGTGCCCCCCCCCCCTTTGGTCATTCTGTCTAATCTGACTGAACTTAACCCAACACTGTCTCGTCTTTTTTACCACCACCTCGCAACTTCTTGCACCAACTCCCTGTTGTCCTACCTTTCTCCTTACCTTTTCTCCTTTCTCTGCCGCGGTCTCCGACTCCGGACTCGTAACTGCTGGAACTTGAAAGTGTGTTTGAATCCTTCAAATTGAGTCTTCAGGCAGTCGTTGAACACCTTGCTGGCGTCTCTTTTTACCATCACAAGCCTGAGTCATCTTCTCGTCTTTCGTCTTTTAAAATTTACTGAATGCTGTTTTCCGTCTATTTGGCCCACAGGTCAGGAGGAGTATATGGGCATCCGAGATGCTTACTATAGGAGCAGTGAAGGCTTCATGCTGGTTTTTGATATCACCGAAGCGGCCAGTTTCAACCTTCTCTCAGGCTTCATGTGAGTTTTTCCCACATTTTCCACCATCAATATCCCCAATTTCGACAGCAGCGGCACCGGCTTCGCTGTCAGCACCACTTTGCACTGAATTTTATGCCTGTATGTATGTGCATGTTCTGTGTCCCTAAAACGGGCCAGGCGGTTGGTGCGCTCGACCAACGCGGGGTCTGGGTCGGAATCCGGCGGGTGTTATTAGTAGTCCGCACTCATAACAAATGCCAACATTCGGGGTGTGTCAGAGGCCCCAGTTGCTGGCCCACATCACTCCAGTTGGGATCAGCGCCGTCTTCCCTTAGTGCCTAGAATCCTGGTCAACGTCCGTTGTGAAGCAGGGGCTGTGGTGGTACGCCTAGGTGCGGGTTTTCGCCGTGCCGGTCACCTGCGCCCGCTTCGGTCTTCTGGACTGTCCTCGGGTGAGATGGGAGGAGGGAGTGCGGTAGATGCAGCGCAATTGCACCATCGCTTTAAACCAACTCACGTGGAGGTCACCGTCCCTGTTCTCACCCTGCTGTGGGACACACAGAGAAGTCATAGTCGGCAACAACGGTTGAACTGTCATGGGCATGTTCACTTTCCTGGTATGGCTCTTCACTCAATGCTATTTCGTATGGTGTTAGAGACCAGCACTGCGGTCACTCTCGTAACCGGTCGTTTTGACTGTGCTCGGCCGTCGGAATAATGTGGGTGTGTGTGTGTGAACAGAGACTAGGAGGAAAGCTGCGCATGCCCGCTTCACCATAAACAAGTTCATACACAAGCCACCAGTGTATTCTCGTCAGGTCGGAGTGGACTTGCTTCTGTGAAACCGTTGCACCCGTTGTGATGAGCGTCTGTCTTGGAAGCTGTTTTGTTGCTGGCGCGAATCACCACGTGGCATTCGCTTTGTCGCTGTCGTCGAAGGAACGGTTCTGTGGCCGCGTTTTTGGAAGTTGTGTGGGTTCACTCCGCCCGTGCTGCTACAGTCTTTGTCTCGCTTTAAATTGCATGGCAGTGCCTTTGATAACTAAATTGAACAGGCTCAAGCAAATGCCCTCTGCTGCCTACCAGCGTGTTTGCCTGGAGTATCATATGGATCTGCAACCAACATCGCGAACACTAGAATCCTCTTGTCCCCTCAATATCGTCCCTTAATCTCCCCTCTGACTGCCGCAGCCAGAGTCCGTAATCCTTGTAGATTGCCGCCGGAACTTGAAATTGTGCCCCATGGTTTTACTTCTTTCATGTGCTACGCAAAAGACCGTTTCGGTGACAGATACATCGGTATCGCCAGGTCTGGGGATGACGTGAGCGTGTTTGCTAATCTACCTCGACAAAAGGGTAGGATTTGAGTGCTTCCGTTTTGTCCAATTTCGAAAGCTCGTAGGCGGTTGCATAGCGGTAGGCGGTGACTAATAAGAGCATGTTACCAACAGATGCAAGATCAACGAGAGTAGCCATCCTCGGCTTATTTGCCGTTGGCTTGGTCGATACAACGTTCTGCGCAATGACCAGTTAGGCCTAAGTCATCACAGCCGGGCATTGCGGTACGACTGACTGAAGAAACTCGAAATGCCTTGCATGTATGGTAGCATTTCCCGTTTATTGGTTACGAATTTCCAGCCAATCGCATTTTAGTTCGAGATCTGGGGCAACCCGGAAAGTCTCTAATCCGGTATTCGATCGGGTCTACTCGGTGTTTCTCACTCTACCTCTGCTCGAGACGAAGTCAGATACCTCCTTGCATTTAGAGAGACATGCCAGCAATATTGTGCTGGTAAATTTCAGTTTCTGCTTTTCTACTTTAGACTGCTTTCGCATCTTAATCTTACCCAGGTGTTGGATTAGGAAATATTGGCAGTCAATGTATTTTCACGTTCATCTGGCTGGTTCTCCGGCGTTTCTGCCCCCCCCCCCCTTGTTTGGTATTCCCGCGTGAAATCTACATTCGCCCTTTTATTTTCAAACAATGATTACGGAAGCCTTACGTTTCCTACATAGTATTTGCTTTTTGTATTTTTCTCCAATACTCTTGCACGGCAGGCCTTAACCAAAGTTTCACAGCAATCTAGACCTTTAACATCATCGTGAACCAGCCCCAAAACCCGTGGCTGTGCACGCTTTCTACACCTCACTGTGTGTGGAGGGTTAGCCATAGCCGCCATGCCGTCGACTCCTAAATTTTTTTACTTGCTGCCTTTCTGCTGACTCCAGATGTGAGTCATGTAGTGCATTTCCGGCTAGTTTTCTGAGTTTTGGACGTACGTCGTCGGAGCCGACGTCTCACCAGCCTGGCGCAACATCATTCGTTTCCTGATTGGTACCTGTCTGGCCAATAGCAAGTCAGAATGAGTTCTATACAGTCAACCTCCAGTTCACGTCTATCTCTTCTTCGGCGCTCTTTACTGCATTGGCCAAGGAAATTTCTGCAAAAAACCGCACTATTTCCTTCGAAATTCGCCTCGGTAAATATGGGTTTCCAAATATTTTCTTCTTCGTCCCGTACCATTGTGGCGAGGCCGCAAAACGCGACCAACTAGTTCGTCGGACGTTAAAAGTCCGTAATGTCGCCCTCGGTTTACGAAGTGCATTGGAGATGCCGTGCCACCGTGGATGGGTAATTACGGGTCCTGATATATGGCTGATTGTGTTCTGGTCGCGACAGTTGTTGGCTAACAGGAAACACTTTTGCGCTTTCCTGGTAGCGCCAAAACTCCAGCTAGCACGCCTAGTCTGTCATGAAAAATTCGAATTCCTCGACGGTGTGAAAGCCTGCGTTGCAACAGATCGACTTGTGGCCGAAACTGTCAATTACGCCTGCGAGCACATAGAAGACGCTCATTATAAAGTGGGATTTTGGTAAGATGTGGTTATGTAACCCCACCTGATAGACACAATACTGTTAGGGTTGAGGTTAGAGGTTAGGGTTAGGGGTTATTGTTAGGAGTTAGGGTTAGGTTAAGATTAGGGGTTGGGGCAACTATTTATCGACCACTCAAAGCACAAACGCGCATTCCCAATAGCTTTTCCTGTGCATGCAACTACTTGACCTCGTCGCCTGTGCGTTCCTCGGCCCCACCTGTAAAATCCCCTATTACCACCGATCCCGTAGTAAAGGTGGCTGAGGTCTGCTTACTTCAGGTGGGGCTGCATAACCACATCTGACCGGAATCTTTAAGTATTTGTTGAATGCGTATTTCTTACTAGATGGATAAATTTGGAGACAGGTCGTTGGGAGCACCTTCTGCTTTCACTTTCAGCCAACGCCTTTATAGTCAACCTTGTTAAACTATAAATATCAAACTAATCTTTGTTGGAGGTTTAAGTCTTTGCATCTGACATTCCCGTTAATCTGCATCATAACAGTTTGACCGTCGTTACCCACGATTTTCACCGTATGCACCACAAGGGAGGGCACATGTACGATGGCTTAAACGCCAGTTGGGTGATAGTGATGGCAGACTTGTGCTGCACCTATCACACACTCTCCTGCGTCACCCTCCTGAACCCGGTATCATGACACAGTCCAGAAGACCGGAGGCGGGAATGGGTGAAGGTGGCTGGCGTGAAATGAGCCCGCGCCTAGGCGCGCTGTCACGCTCCCCATATATGGCATGGATGCGCAGCTCAATCACGCGTGCCGGACTCTGATCTGACTTGCGTGTTGGTCCCGCGCAACGTCGTGTGGCCCATTTTAGGGGGGCAGGATGTATTTCATACAGGAGGATCAGAAACAACTGAATCGACTCAATTTCCGGGTGTTTTACGAGATAGTAGAGTCAACCGAACAGTTGAGATAAAAATAGCTGGGAAGAAATCTTACTCGAGACAGTCTGTCAACCTCAATATTTGTACTAATCCAACGCACTCTGTTGTTTATGCAGTACATCACAGGAGATTTGGTGATAGCAACAAATTTAGACTTTTAGAGGATTCAGAATAGGTTGTCGGGAAAACGATTACGCACAAAATTTCGCCACTGACATTGGTCAAGGAAAGTTGATGAATATCGCGTAAAAGGAATTCTCTTTGTTAGACTAACCGCCCGAGACGAAGATCCTGGCCACCCGGGTGCTGGTACTGTTCTGAACAAAATCAGTTCTGCAAACAAGAGGCAAAAACGGACAGCCCCAGTATGCATCTAATCCGTTTCATAATCCTGTAGAGAAGGGCACGCCGTTTTAACTTGTTTGAGTAAATACGAACTTACTGGCCGGAGTAGTAAATGCAAGCAACAGGAAGATTAAACAGTTCAGTCTTCACACACGACGGCAGTTCGACCCTCGTTTTCGAGTATGTCCACCGTGTGCTTCACAGCAAGCTGAAGCATGCACGGTTACTTGTGCCTGCTCAGCACATACCTCACTCTATCCACCTCCCCCACCTGGGCCCGCTGTCAAGACAGAGTCAAGAGGACCGGAGGCGAAAAGAGAGCGCAGGGGGATGGCACTGTCGAGCCCGCACCTTAGCTCTCCACTACACCCCCCCTGGTCCACACAGCAAATGAGTAAGATTTTTAACCAACAACAAAAATGTAGGAGGCGGCTGGGGTCCCAATGGGCGCGACGTACGCCGGCAACTGGGTCTGCCACAGCACCCCGAAATGGCACTTGTTTTGGTGCCCATTCCGATAACGCCTGTCTGAATCCGATATGGCCTCGTGTTGGTCCAGCGCATTTACTACGTGGCCCGCTTGGGGGACACACACATACTTGGTAGACACCGGGCATTGTGTAGTTGCTTATGAAATCTAAAAGATGCCGCATGACTGCCAAAAGCGCCTACGACAGCGCTATAAGCGCACAGCGGAGCTGGTGACAATTCGGTTAGGCGGCCCAGGACTGTGAGCAAAAATTCGTTTCTTGCGACATCGAATTAATGAGGCAAATGAAGCCTCCGGCTCCGTGGAAATATTTGAAGTCTGCGTGAGATCAGTTAAAAGGCCATACTGTGGCCATTCATGGCTTTTACCAGGCCAGCCCTTCTGTACAGATGCGAGACATGTTCCGTGCGCTCAGAAAATATGCATCTCCAAAAAGTATTTGATCAGTTATGCTTAAGCTTCATTCGGCAAGCCTACCTCTGGAATCGCATGCTCAGTGAGTCACCATACCGCTAGCCAGGAACACAACAAGTCGACTGCACTGATTTTACTCCGCGAATGAGATGTCTCTGCCTGTGTTGCCTGCTGCTTTACTTCTTGGTCGCCATGCAACTGTCTGCGAGAACCCCAGGTTGGGCACAACGGGACGAGCACGTCCCGTAAACTGGTCGGTGAGCCTTTCTCCACCGTAGTATTCCCGATCTCAGCCAACAGGATAACAAACGAACCCCCTGACTCATTTAGTAGAGCATTGGACTCTGTAACGCTCGATGACCAAAGAACGCCGGATTGAGGCTCAGATGTTACAAACCCGGGTTTTGGTAGAGCTGGTTGAAGACGGCCTTCGTCGGCAATTTACCTCAGCATGTAATACTAATCGCTATGCTTTCCTCGGGGCTGACGTGCCACCTGGCTAATCTTTGTTTAGAAGTCTGCCGCTTGTTATAAGGTGAACTTGTAGCATGGAGCTGCTGAACTAGTAATAATGAATGCAGTCGCGCCTTTAAGTGCGTTGAGGACACCCTTTCCTCCGCTTACTTTGGCACCTATGTAGTGCTCTTCTGCCACAAGTGCAGACGGCGGCGTCTGTGTGTTCGTCCGCGCTTGTGAATGCCATCAGTCTCGGCTCGGACAGTGAACAGGTGTCTAGGGGAGGGGGAGAGAGAGAGAGAGGTCGACTCTGGAGACCTCGTCCCATAGTACTCAGCGCATAATCCTTACTGTAAACAATCTGACGCGCTTTTAATCTATCACGATGCGCTAACTGTCGTGTCTTGGAAGGCTGCGAAGTGTTAGGATGGCTTAGTCCTCTCAGGACGGAGGGTAGGGCTGAAATGACTCCTTAATGTAACCTATATGGCACCCCCAGCCAGATGGAATCCGAGCCGACCACTTCTGGTTTCTGGGGAATCCTGTCCCGCCGTGCATGGACCAGGCGTGTGGCATGCGTAGACTGATTAATGTGCATCACTTCGTCAGCAACTGCACCCGAGTTCGCCGTCGATCGTCCTGACTCTATCTTAACAGCGGGCTCTGATGGTGCAGGAGGGAGTGCTGGTAGATGCATCACGAGCCACTCACTCGCAAGTTATCGCCCACGCGCCCGCCATGCTGTGGGGCAGAGCATCGACATCCTCGTTTGTGATTATCGAACTGTCGTATGCCATAAGTCACCACTTCCTTCATATTGACAGCCCTAATGATGCCACTGGCAGTAGGACCGATGACTGGTGCCTCCTTCTCATTCATTCATTCTCATTTCTGGGTTTCTTCAGCCCATTAGTGCTGTACGTCCCACGCCAGTTAGTGCAGTTCGCCACGTCCCATTTCTCAATCGTAGTTGGCGAAGCCGCCTCCGTGGTGGCCCCTTGAAAAGAATGAGT
>CACRXP010000056.1:528445-544996 GCA_902702965.1 Spirometra erinaceieuropaei | reverse complement strand
CCTCCTCCCTTTGCGTTTTGGGACTCGATCTAAAGCTCAACAGGCACTTATAGGGCCTGTCTTCTCGCCCTACCTTCGGTGTCCGATTAATAGGTGCCATAGATTCGGACGTCAGTGGTGGTTTACAAGACCGCCGTAGGTCGTTTACGTCCACGTTCCCTATGAAAGGTTCCTCGAAAGGCATGCGGTTATTCCTCTGGAAACTAAGGACCGTTTTGCGTCAGTTTTCGTCGTTTTTCCTTTTTCGCTTCCCTTTTCGAACACTGTCTACCGTCTTTTCTTCCTGGAAGTGCGTTGCATTGAAAATCCCGAGGATGTCTCTAACCTCCGGTTGTTATTCATCGTCATGTTGTCCGTTGCTCATGGAACTTCGCATCAAATGCTCGCTTCTGAGCTCCCGCTCTTGCCCAGGGACATTTGCGTGGCGCTAGCTCCCTCATTCCATTATACTCGGTCTTGCCTTTCAAATAGTGCCCTTGTGTTCTCGCTGCGCTCTGGTTCGCGCTAGCGGGCTTTTTAGCACTCATCCTAGTAAATATAATCTGACCTTTGCGTCTGCTCGGCATGCTGCTTCAGTAGCTCTCCACATCCCTCGCTATGGGCATTCAGAAGGCCCACGCATCCACCCGGCTACATGCGATCCCCTCCATCCTTTTTTGTGACCAGAGGTGTTAGACCGTCTTTCTGTTCTCCTCGGTGCCTGCTCCGACCTCATTGCATTGCCCTTACCGAACTGTAAAAAATAGTTCCCCATCCCCCATACGAGCCCAGTCTCGGAATTACTCTATCCGAATATTGTGTGTACTTACTTGCACTTGGTACGCCTGCGATCATGCTTGATCTAGCCGACCTTGGTGATATCCTGAACTGTACCTCCTTATGAGTGACAATTCACGGCAGCAGATCTGGGCAGTGTAAGCCATTCTCTTCGCCGACGACGGAGACCGAATACCGAAGGTCCAAGAACCTGCGGATGGAAGCGAACAGGCGAGTTCCAGGTAGCAGTTCAGAAGATGAAGATGCGATCACTGGAACAAGAAATTTATTTGCCTGACGTTTCGGACTCTCACTCGAATCCATCATTAGAGACATTCGCAGATAAAGGTGATGGTGGCGCCAGGAGTGCAGTATTTATAGCACGTGGCTGCCGTGGCACCATATGCGACACTGTAATTAACAGCTCTCGCAATCACCACTGGGGTCGTAATTGATGCGGTGGTGGCTTGTCGGTCCGAGTCCGAGTCGTTAATTGCCGCGATTTCGTCATCCGTACTGGATGCTGGTGGGACGATTGCTCGGCAAACTGGCTCACTGTCACCGTGATGATAGCTCGCCCGCGCCCTCCCCACGTGACCGATTCTCCTGCTCAGGGAAAATCGCAGTACGGAATAGGGTACCGGGAGGTCATTGTGCTTGTTGATTGATTGCGGGCCTGAGAACCATGACTCGAGCAGCTCGCGGCTCATGCGGTTGTCACCCCTTGTGAGGATTTCGGCCTCTTTAAATTTGAAAATATGGCCGGGTCCCGTCGAGTGTGCCGCCACCTGAGAGTTAGCGTCTCCCCGCCTCACTGCTGCTGCGTGCTCGGCAATTCGCGTACGGAGTAATCTCCAAGTTTCTCCGACATAATTGCTTTGTCCGCAACTACACCAGATCCGGTAAACGACTCCAGACGTTTCCTGCCGTGGCAGCGGGTCTTTTGATTCTTGGTGGTCCAAGAACCACCTGCATGTCTTGACGAACCGTGTCGAGCCAGGTTTTGAGTTTACCTCCTCTTGGACGCCTTCAACGAAGTAACGGTGCCGGATCGAACGCAGTAACACTGAGCTCCTGAGGTGGACGACGAAGAACAAGAGCATATTGTGTGTTGGTAGTTCACGAAGAGATTTCGCAGTGCCCCTCATTCTCTAGAGTATTACTGTTAAGTTCAACACTGTATATTTGACGGGACAAGCACGTGCTGATTGTTAAACAGAGGTGTACCACATGTCTGCGTGCATTCACCGCGGCATCAAAGAGTGCACGCTCATGCCCTCGCGCTTCTGATCCTTATGGTTCGTGAGGCTGGCCAACTTAAGCTGGGATCGTTCAGCCGATCTGTCGGCGTCTTCAAAACCGTCTGCGTTGGGTTACAAAGGCACCACGTGGATTGCTGAACGTGATGGTTGAAAGGTGGTGGTGGTGAAACCTGAGACAGTTGGTATCACCATGCCCGTTCTATTGGCCCGACGACGCTGCACTAAATCCCACTCACTTTTGGATTCTTTTTAGGGACAATATCCTTCGGGTGAAGGGTTCCGAAGCTGTCCCAATGATTGTCGTTGGTAATAAGAAGGATCTGGAGAGCAATCGTCAGGTCTCCACTGATGAGGCCAAGAGTTGGACCGCCGCTCACAATCTCCGCTACATTGAGACCTCAGCTAAGACGAATGAGAATGTAGAAGCCGTACGTTCTGCTTCGTTTCATGATTTATTGTTTTTGTCCTCTCCCGCTCCTACCTTACCTTGGAACTTGTGGACTTAGATTTTTGATCTAAGGAAGGGGAAGTGCCACCGGATGGAGGGAATTGTTTGGCTGACGTTTCTAAGAGCTTGGTCGGCTATCCATTATCAAGGCGTCCAAGCCGCCCAAGCTCTTCAAACCGTCAGCCAAACGATTCCCCCGATCCGGTGAGCACTTCCCATTCCTCAGATTATCGACCCAGATCACTTACGTTTATTAGCCTGTTTTAAAAATCTTCTCAAATTCTCGAGTAGTTTTAAGCCTGACCTGCAGTTGCACCTAGGGCTTCCAAACTGCATGTGTATGCTTTTCGTGTGAGGAAAATCACACGTTCCCCTCAGCCGTTAAGATTTCTTAACAGGATTCATAAATTTTCCCAATCGATGTGACCAATGTTTCATACCTCACTAGTGCTATTAATAAACAGATAAATACGATGTATGAATGGAAATTTCGTGGTTCTAAAAAATCTCATGCTTTAAAACTTTTAAAACCCAATGATACCATCTCATGAAGTATAAAATCTGACGAAGACGTAATTTGATGACAAATTAGTGCAAGAAATAATATTTTTCTGCGTGTTTTCTATAAAATATACAGTAAATATGCTAACTCAAATTGTTAGCCAAAATTCTGGAATACGTTTTCGCCTCGAGAGGATTATTTAAGTAGGGTTGTAATATTTATCACTGTGCGGCATTATCCCATGATAGTTCAGTTACTCCAGGATGCCGACCTTTAAATGAACTTTTTTCCGGCCGCCTGCAAAATCTATATTCTATAAGAAATGACTACTTTATTAGCATGGATTTTTCTCACTAATTTTCGATGCCTTTATAAATTAAAGCATACCTTACAGAAAGCATGCATACAAATATGCATTCTCTTGCTCCTTTGGTAGAAAAGTACGTCTTCTTCATATTGTTTACTTGAAGGATGGGTTTAATTCGGTTTCGCAACACTTTTCTAATTCCCGAATGATTCTGAAGTCCACCTACCATTGCACTTGCATTCAGAGTTTCCAAACTACAAGCCGTATATTTTCCGTGTACGCAAAATCATGCATTCCTGTACGGTATTAAGAGGAGGCCATACGGGATTCATATAATTTAGCAGTGGATTTGAGCCATATTGTAAACTTTACGAGCCACTTTTGAAAATTCAGAGACAGGATGTTTTATGAGCAGGCATTTCATGATCTTGAAAAATCTCATAACAAAAAACTTTTTAAGACCGAATTACACCCCTTCTTCACGTACAAAATTTAACGAAGACGTAGTGTTCGAATAAATGTGTAAAGTAATGAATATTTTTATGTAAGTCTTTATTCTAAGTCTTCTATCTTGAATGATGATCAATATTACAAATTCATGTAAATCATTCTCCCTAATCGAAAACACATTTCGAAATTTCGATGCAGATTTCATGAGATAAGCCAGCTGTGGTATGTATGAGGTGCACCTCCTACCTTCCACATTCACCCGGTCTTAATGACAGGAAACAGGGAAGGTCCTTTCAGGTGGCTGTAGCTGACAAAACTATATAGCCGGTCTACGCCTGCCACACGGTCTGATTCGGCATTAGATCTCCCAAGAAGAGCTGCCAGTTAGTCCTATAACCGTCAGAAAACTCGATCGGAAAATGGAAACGTGGCGAAAAGTCATATCCCCACCCAGACATATCCACCAGAGAACCCTGTACGACAGCCATCAGCCGCTCAAAAACAGACTTCGTATCTTAGACCAGACATGGCTGTCTCTAGTCGCGCTTTAATTAGCCTCGCCGATCTTTGATTTCCCTTATACGCGCGCCTACGCAAGCAGCTGGCAAGAAGTGTAGCAAAACATCTTTCTGGAAGCATAATAATTGTCTGGATCACAGTGCGGTGTTATACCTGGTTATAACGGTGGCTGAATTGCCATCACAGGCAAGGTCCACTGAAATATCGGATCGTAGTTATTTAAAAAAAATAGTCGAATGAGTAAAATAGCATTGCCGACAAATACACGGGAGACTGGAATGGCCACTTCTGGCTTATTAGCCGTCATCAGTCAGCCATACCCGACCCCAAAGTGTGAAACAGGGGGGAGGGGGGGGGGGTTCGATCCCGCGAGTGAGTCCCGTAAAAAACAATCGGTGAGCGCCCTCTACCATTGCATATTCCCGATCTCAACCGACAGGACAACGAGCCCGTGGCTCAGTGGTTAGAGGCGTTGGACTTCCAACCAACAGATCGCGAGTTCGGGCCTCGGGTGTCCCACACTTCGGAGTTGGTTATGACTGGCTGACGACGGTTAATAGGCCAAAAATGGACATTCCAGTCTCCTTCGTCTGTGTCGGTAATTCCATTCTGCCTGTGTCATGCGCCACTGTGCGGCTGCTGGCTAGGCTCGAGAGTGATTCCCGTAAAAAACGGTCGATGAAAATCCTCTCCCACAGTCGAACGAGTGCCATCGATTGAAATTCGTGAGTTATAATTAAACAGGGCTTGTAACCTTTAGAGAATTGCGGATTGTACGTGCGTATGGTCTCCGGAATGTTCACAACGTGAATGCGCCACTGTGGATTACACTGCTGCTCATCAGGTCACCTTGCCTGGAATTTCATCAGGCTGTTATTCAGGGGCCTGAAGTCCTTCGCACAGGATTTTCACTACAGCACGAACACCTTCCATTCGTTTCTCCAACCAATACGGTACTCGCCTTGACGTGTGCATTCTTTGGAATCTTGTCTCCCCCCTCTCATTCTCTGAATACAGCACCGTTCAGCCATTAAGAGCATACCTTAAAGCAGCACTTTCAACAAGTTCTCATGCCTCAGTAGTTAGTTCTGATATCAGTGGTAAGCTTGTAAATGCAAGAGTTTCTCACGGAAATTGTGACTTGAAGCCGAGGTTATTCGGTGTCATAAGTTGCAAACTTCGCCTCACTGAGCCGACGATACCTCCTTTACCACAAAGAACAACGAGGTTGGACAGCTCTACTGTCCTCCATCCTGTTCAACTGTACACCATTGGCTGGATTCTCGAAAAAACCTCACGCGACTTGCAGGCTATCAAGTTTGCACTTAACCGTCTACTGACTGACTTCTACCATTCTGACGATGTCGCCCCAATAGCATCAGGCTGTGATGACCTGATTTATACGTCGCGAATAAATAGAGTCATCAGATCACTCGGTTTTTCTATAACCCTCGGGGGACAAACGTGTTTTCGGTCCACACCTCTGACCAAGAAAAGGCATCCCTCAAAATTGTTGACTGCCACTCAGAGTCTTCACAGCCCTTAGCAGACGTATTTGAACGCAAAGCGATCTGCGTTATTGGGACATCTGTCTGGCCAGTCATTCTACGCAGAAATTGTGTTTCGTATACCTTTGACATTCTCAGAAGAGAGTTAGTTAGTCTCTCCAGGTACCTTGCCGGAGATCATCGCGCGCACGCAGAGGTAAAATGCACGGCATCATTGAGGTCGACTGCATCTCGCATGATCACGCCCGTACCAAGTGCAAATTATTCACATGCTGAAGTACGTCATTCCCTTGCTCTCCTAGGACCCAGGCGACAGCCTCCCCGGTTTTGGATATGAGTGTACAAAGACTGGATGATAGACACCTCGCCAACAGCGTATGTACAGACGGCTGTAGTACTGGTGTCATCTTAAACTGTGAAAACAATCTACAACTCACGAAAGAAGCTGCATAGGAGCCTGTGTTCGAAACACCTTTCGTTCTTTTGGCATCTATGACACGTTTGAGTGCGAGTTAATTCATTCGTCTCATTTATGCCGTTCAACAGACGTGAGATTCGCAAAAAACCTCTCTGGCCATCGGGAACGCAGACTGGTATCCACACCCTATGACGAATGATATCCGCAGAAATTCTATCATCTTACACGAGAAAGGCGTCCCTGAATTCATATAAGCCAGCCCTGTTACGAACAAGAGGACCCACTTCAAAAGAATAGCAGGATTATGTCATTCATGTTACCCATACGCCAGTTGCCCCTTCGTTTACGGTGACCCAGCGAGTCCACGCACCGGTCCCCGTATAAGCGAGTGTAAACATGCCGTCACTAATGGTACCGAACTGACGCTCATAAAGCACTCACGAGGCCTTACACTCCAATGTAGATAGTTGTAACGGGTATGTCGACCTTGACGTACACCAGGAAGCTCAAGAGCACACGTCACCGATTGTTCGCGTCCTACTTAAAACAGCAGCACCGTCTTTTTTGCCTTCGGCAAACCCGCCATCTTCCCGCCTCCCAGTGAACCCCGACGTCGGCACCTATCCCAGGCGTGAGGACCTGTCGCAGCAGTCATAGGCATAATCTAGACTCCCCGACCTTCGGGCTCGGTCCCAAATAAAAAGAGGGAAAGTTGGACTCCAGTAGAGAGGGAACACTGTATTCTGTACAGAATGAATGGAGAAGAGGTTTAGCTATTTGATAGCTGGAGGAAGACACCCGCTCCTGCTCCGCCGGAGCGGGTGTCGGAGTGCCGCTGCGTCAGGCATCAGTGCGTCGTGAGCGGAGGCATGTCTGAGTCGGCCTTGAAGTTGGTTGACCGGTTTGGATAATTGTAAGTGGCCGATAACCAGGCTACCACTGGTTCCCACGAGAGGTACACTGTTGCGGCAGGCCTCCGGAGTAGGATCATTGCATACCAGCCTGTCTACCGATGACGAGTTACCGTTAGCAACGTTAAATTTCATATGAATACCAACCTTTCGGAGGAACCTCCTTCGTGTTAGAAAATAAGTATTGTCTGGCTGTGCCGGATGATGCCCGATTTGAGTAGGGGTAGACTGCTGATGTCTTGAAATTCACTTTCAACCTTGAAGACTGAGTTCCCTCAAAAATACATATGGATTTAAGCGCATTGCCCACTTGTTAAAATGGTATATCAGGCGGTCTCTTTGGCAGCCCACTCTTGTGAGAGCCGAGTCGTCCTCATTGCAACCTGTTGCACGTACAGTAGATGTGCTAACTCATGAAATGTCAACCAAAATTTCGAAATGCGTTCTCGTTTCGAAAAGATAAATTAAGTAGTGTTGTAAAACTAATCATGATGCAGCATAAATCTATAATGATCCAGTTACCTCAGAGTGTCGGCTTTCGAAAGAACTTATTTTCGGCTGCATGCAAGATCTATACTCTGCAACAAATGACTACTTAAGTAGCATGCAATTTTCTCATTGATTTTCGATGCCCTTGAAAATTCAATTATATTTCATGGAAAACGCGCATAAAAATATTCATTCTTTTACGTATTCGGTAGAAACTCACGTCTTCTTTCAATTTCATACTCAAAAGAAGAGTATAATTCGGTTTCGAAAAAGTTCCTAATTGTGAGATTTTTTAATACCGTTAAATTGTCGTTCATGAAACGTCATGTACCTGCATTTACGAATGTGGCTTGTAAAGTTAACAATATTGCTCAAATCCACTGCTTAATTTTATGAACCTCATGTGGTCTCCTTTTTACACCGTAGAGAAATGCATGGTTTTCCGTACACGGAAAATATAGATTTGAAACCCTGAATGCAAGTGTAACAGCAGGTCGAGTTCAAAATTATTCGGGAATTAGAAAAGTTTTTTAAAACCGAATTATAATCCTTTTTGAGTCTGAAATTGGAAAAAGACGTGATTTTCTACCGAATAAGTAAAAGAATGCGTATTTTTATGCATGTTTTCCGTGAAATAACTGAATGTTTAAGGGCATCGAAAATCAATGAGAAAATTGCATGCTACTTAAGCAGTCATTTTTTGCAGAGTATAGATCTTGCATGCAGCCGAAAACAAGTTCTTTCGAAAGCGAATACCCTGAGGTAACTGGATCATTATAGATTTATGCTGCATCATGATTAGTTTTACAGCACTACTTAATTTATCTTTTCGAAACGAGAACGCATTTCGAAATTTTGGTTAACATTTCATGAGTTAGCGCATCTACTGTAATGGGAGACAGGTCATGCGTACGGCACGCGTCGACAGACCGTTTAAACTTAGCTACTGCGCCGCTCCCAGCTCCCGTCGGTTCGACTCTGCCTCGCCATCGGAGCCTGGTGACTGACGGATGCAACATTCCGATAGATGCTGCAAAAGTCTACCTCACTGCAAACTACTTCATCCGTAAGTCACCGGCACTGTGAGGCGCGTGATGGGTGTTGTAACCCGGGACAGTAACAAAGTGGGCTACGGATTTTCGGCGGAATTGCCTGACATTACACAACCGGGGCTACGTGTATAGCCGCATGGAGAAAGCGTGACAAAAGTAAAATCTCAGGAGTTTCGACTAACTGTGGCCAATATTCTAGCGGGGATATTTATGCCGAATTAAACTACGTAACAAATGATAATCATAAGTTTTTAGTGTATGTTTCGTAGATTTTTCAAATTCGACCCCTTGACTATGTAAGTTCATTCCTTTTCGCCAGCCTTATCAGTGCGTTGTCCTCATGCCAGCGTCACGCTACTCATTTACAGATACCTTTATACTACATTTATTGGACTTGCCGATCTTGTTTTCTTTCGCCTTCTCCGGTATTTAGGCATTCATCCAGCTGAGTTCCATGGTCTTTAACCAGAAACGACAGCAGAAAACCCAGGTCAACCAGACCTCTGGGAAACCCCATCGGAAGAAGCTTCGTTGTCGTATTCTGTAAATTCCCCTCCCCCGCCCCATCCCCTCCTGTCTTCAAAAACGTTGCACACACACGAACACACACACACCCCTACCCTGTTCTTATCTCAAGTTCCTCAGATTAAATTTGTTTTTTCCTTCCTGTCTCCGTCTAATTTCCTACCTGTCCACCCTCTCTCCGCGGACCCCGCCTCCCCCCCTCTACTCTCTTCTCCTGTTCCCTCCCCGTTTTCGTCAAAAAACGCACTGACCAATGCGCCTGTGTTATCTGTGGAGCCCTTTCTTTTTACCTTGTCCCTCTACGATTTACGCATATGCCGCACCTAGTGTCCTCCCTTGTTTCCTTTTCCGTCTCTCCTCCTGGATCAATGACCGCAGATCCTTTCGTCCCGGCCGCTTCATGTTGCCATCATAATCATCGTCATCCCTTCAGTGCCACCATCTTCAAGAAAACAGCTTGGTCCTGAAGTCCCTCCCTTCTAGTGGGGGAGGGGGGGTAGGAGGCATGGATACCTGAATTAATCTTGCTTTTTATCAGCTTCGGCGGCTTTGCACTTCGCCCTGCTCAGCGGTTCATTCCATGCCCCCCCTCTCCTCCACGGTATGCCACCAAGTTTCCCCCCCCCTGTGTGTGCCGGTCTGCTAACTGCAAAAATCGCACTAAATCTCAGCCTGTTCGCCTGCCTTCATTCGGCGTACAGTGCACAGGCTTCTCCCTTGCGTCTTTTTTGACCGTTTTTCCCGAGAACAGCTGGTGGAAAGAATGCATTTCCCTGTGGGGAACCGTCGTGGTCCGATGCCTCTTTGTTCATATACGGAGAGCAGGTTTTTGGCTCGTTTCATAAGCACCGCATGACAGCGGTAGGGTTTAGAACCCCAACTAGCTTGAGGTACTCTGTGGAGCGTGTGTGTTAGAGGGGGTTTTACGGGTGGGGCAAGTCAACGGGCTGAAGCTGGCGGAATGCAAGAAAACAGAGAAAATAATTAAATTTTTGTCGGAAGTTTTACCTTACGCTGTCATGTGGCAACGAAAGTGAGCGCGGTAATTTAAAAAAATGAGCAGGAAGCGACTTTCAGAACTAAACGGATTCTAGATTGACTGCCATTGGTAAGTTTGCATTCAGTCAGGAATTCAAAACAGGTAACGGTAGGATTTGGGGTCCTACGTAGATGTCGTATACAAAACGGTCCACGGGCTACCTCAAGTTAGTTGGGGTCCTTCATCCTACCTGTTGTCCATCGCAATTCTGTAGTTTCCGCTCATTCTGATTTCATAAGCTAAAATTCTTCTGCAAACACCCTTGGACTATATTTCGAGAGCGGTGGTCCCTCTTGATCACGTCAGAAGGAGTAATCTGTAGTTACAGTCACAAGGAACTGTGTGGGGAGAGTATAGTGGTCCATTATCCAGCTAGAAGAGACGACGAGGTTTCGAATCTATCATTGGAGGCGGACGCAGACGAAGTCAGTGGACGCAAGAAGAACGCAGCATATGTGGGCTATATTTGGCACGCGACCACGCAGCTACTAGAATTAGTACCCGCAGCATTAATCCCTGATGTTTGTACTTACTGCTTGGTCGGCCAGGTCCGAGTCGCTAACTGCCGTGATTTAATTACCAGTTTCAGCAGTATGTTATTACCGACAAATACAAGGGAGACTGGAATGGCCATTTCGGCCTTATTAGCAGTCGTCAGCCAGTCATGCCCAACCCCGAAGTGTGGAACACCCGAGGCTCGGATTCGCGACCTGTTAGAAGTCCCGCCTCTAGCCATTGGGCCACGAGCCCGTTGCACTGTCGGTTTTCGATCGGGAATATACAATGGTAGGGGGCGTTCACCGATCGTTCTTACGGAACTCTCTTGTTCCGTTGTGCCTTACGGGCTCTCTCTCGAGCCCCACCAGCAGCCGCATAGCAGCGCGTGATATAGGCAGTATGTTATTACCCTTGTCCTTGTCGGTAATGACATACTGCCTATATCATGCGCCGCTGTGTGGTTGCTGGTTGGACATGAGAGAGAGCCCGTAAGTCGCAACGGAACGAGTGAGTTCCCTAAGATCAATCGGTAAGCGCCCCTACCATAGGTTGTTGACTCATGTCTCGGAGACACTTCAGGGAGGGCTGGTAAGTCTTTTGCAGTTACACGAGAATCTGAACCTATCGACAATCAGAAGATTTCCAAATCAGAAGTCAAGGGCGCAGAATCACAGGAAAACCTTGCTGCGTCAAGAGGGCGTACACGCGACCCAGCAGACAGAGACAGCAAGCGGTCTCAACAAGAGATTGACAGCCATGGACGTTCTTGGAGCCGGCGCGGGGTGCATACGTGCCCCTGGACTTTGTCTGCCTGCAGGCAATCAGCGAGGGATGCAGCGTCAATCTCGCCAAACTTGCACTACACCAGTATAAGGTCACGCCGTTGAGGCGGACCGAAAGGAGGCCTGAGTAAACGGCCACATCGGCAACCATAAAGGCGGTCTGTCGCAGATTCCTCCGTATTACGCTAGACCTCAAGGGGGGGGGGGAAGGTTAGGCTTAGAGGGTTAGGGTTAAAGTTGGGACACAAGAAGAGGTACTCCATAGAATTTGGCGCACTACCATCTGCAGTACTAGGAGTCCTTTTTCCGTGTCAAACCCAGCACGAGCCGGTACTCACTGATTTTGCGTTGGTGTCTGGTTTACAGAAACGTAAAGACCGGGTGAGATTTCTCCAGCAAGTCCGCCGAAACTCTGGCCTGCCGGAGGCTGCATGCCTGCTATTCCGCAAAGTGAAGCAGATCTTGTGCTGCATAATTTAAGGCGAATCGTAAAGACATATTGATCGGTCCGCGGTTACGAAGGATGAGACGTCGGTGGACGACACAGGTCCTGCGACAACGCAGATTAAACATACTGATTAGCTTAAGAGGCTTCCGCCTGCACTAGGGAACCCGATTAATTAATAGTTGTCCGATTTAGTAGGACCGAAGGAGTGGGGATAGAGTAGGAGGAATTTGAGCCGCGCAATAGCATGTCTGAACAATCACAGAGGTTTAATAAATTCTGGCAATATCCTCATTTATTTGAGGATATTTTGAAGGATGCGGTCCGTGTTCAAACCTTTCAATAAGTCACTCTACCTTCTTTATTTATCAAACCAATTTTTCACTGCAGATGTGCGTGAATACGTGAATCACAGTAGGTAGTTGAGTTGAAGAAGACGCGATCACTGGAGAAGGAATTTTGCTCTTCTCACGTGCTGAGGCCTAGAAAGTGCACACTGTAATAACTGCCGTCTTTGTGCGTCCATTAACTCTACCTGTAGCTCATTGCAGCTGGTTCAAGTGTGAGCTCGAGACTTCAGGCGCATAAATTTTGCATTCCAGAGGTCACATTACCTTCGTTTAGCCGACTTTTTTTCATCTTTTGTGAATGTCATAAAATTGACTCACGATCGATTTCCCCATGAATCATCCAGCTACATCAAACGAAGCAGTGTTATTAAGCGCACAGGTACTTGACAGTGATCACTGAGTTGTCGGCTGAAAAGAACTGGCTTTAGATTCGACGAATCCTATCACAGCACTTATGCACCCGCCTGCATCCCCCCTACAGAGCCATGTGATTTATAACTCCGGTTTACAGCTGGCGAGGCGTGAGAGTGTCTTACTTGGGAGGCGTTAAAGCGCTCGGAATTGAAGTGTGACTGGATGATGACGACAAGTAAGTCAGAAACTGTTGCGTCAGTTCCCGCTACTCTTGTCAGAATTTGATACTTTGAAGGTAACTTGCCACTAAATTCCGCTCGGCGACTGAGCGCTGTTCTTCGTCAAAACGGTGAGGCCGGATGATTACACTCGTCGGGGTCCGTAAGCCGGAAATTGGACTTGGGACACGGAAGCTGCGTCAGCAGCTGCCTGAAGCGAGAAGCATGGATGATATCAGTCGTGTGTGAAATGCATAAGCTTATCAACCCATATGGGTAACAATCGGGAGATGGCGTCCAAGAAACCGCTACCTAGAAGTAATACCTTTAACAGTAGACTCAAACGCCTACAGGCTATATCAGCGGTTGCAGGCCTACTTTCACGCACTACTTGGACTTTCCGCGACGGCCTAACATGGGCTGGCCAAACGAACATCGCAGGAGGATACATGGACGATGGTCGCTGTTGCTCAACCTTCTCCATCGATACACACGTACACCTGAATATACGGCATACGTTCGCATTATGGCAGTTTATTACAAAACAAAATCACTTTTAAATAGGATAGGTCTGCACAACATGGGACAGGAACAGGTTGTGGCAACTAGCCATCCTGGCTGATCTGGCGTCATTGTTCAAGACCTCGCTGCCTCATGGTTATTCACCCCTTGCAGCGAGCCGTCCCAGACGAGCTGACCTGAATTCACACGACCAACAGCTCGGGCATACCTGCGTCCGCGCAGTCGCAGCTGCCCATGCGGCCACTTGAACGCGCCACCCCCTGCAACAAGCAAAACAAGCCACTGGAACACCACCCCTCGGCAAATGCAACACACGCTGACTGGACACCACTTGAGCTTGGCCCATGAGCCTACGAAAGCGGCCGCCACCACTATCTCAGTGACTCTCCGGCTTGACTGGACGCAGTCAACACCATCCCTGGCTTCGCCAGTGGCTACTGTCGCCTGAGAGGACAACTCCGGGTTCCGTGCACAATAAATCAACTCATTCTGGCGCCCTTCCGCCTTCTCTCTCCAACATAGGATTTCCCCTGATTATTGTGGCGCTCAGAATATCCACATTCTCACCGCTTGATCACAACAAGTTCCCAGGCATTTGTCAGACATGGCATTGAGGCCAAACCAAAGACGATACTGCACTTCGTCTATGTGAGCCCACACAGCTTGACCACATACATGGCCTCCCTCGAGGAATTTCCTTTTCACTCTACTCCAGTATGCCTCAATGGCGTTGGTGTGCCGTCCGGTGGTAGGGTCCTTGAAGTTCTTTGAGTGGTTAACAGAGAAATGTAGATAACCTTCTGAGGGAAGACGTTTATACGCCTTCCACTCGTCCCGTAGGACAAGCTGCTATGGCTAGCGGACTTTTTTGGGTGCCATCTCCCGATTGTTACCTCCATATGTTGTAAAAAGGTGCATGCTAGGCCGATCGATCGCCTGAAAAAGTACGGCACTTTAGAGGCAGCTTACCGCTTCAGGGGCGCCCATAATGTATTTATAACTATACTTTATCCCCACTCCCCCCCTCAAAAAAAGATTCTTATTCGTCTGGCTTGCCGAATCAAGCCTGTAATCTGCCATCGGAAACTCAAGACAGGAAGCCGCAAAAACGCAGCGGGAATGGAAGTTTACTGTGCTGGGTTGCTAACCAACCCCAGAACTGTTGGTTCTGAGGACGAGCTCGCGCCACAAATTTCCGAAAATTCGCCTCTGTCGTTTCTCACGGGTTCACGCCGTTGCTTTCTGATCGCTAATCAGTTATGCCGAGGTCTCTCTCAAGCATTGTTGGCAGACCGTGCCAACAAATTAGGTTGAATTTGTTTGAACAGTGGCCTCAGGTGGAACTTGCACTTTAGTATGGTTTATTGTGAATTCACTGGTGGGAACAGGTCAGCTATGTGCACTTAGCAAGCAGGGAGAGAGTTCGCGCGATTTGTTGACCGTCTAAACAATGGCTGCCCATGGCAGAAGCGTCGAAGGTCACTGTGTTTGGCTCTCACACAGTTGTGTCACGATTCGTCTATGCCGTCTGCGTTTCAGCCAACAGTAAAGCAGACCTTGAATAAAGAGGACGGCTGCCGACAAATCATAGTGTTATACTCTAGCAATGAGTATTGTTTCAAAATCGGAAGCTTTTTCGCCCGCACTTTGATCGCCCCCTCCATCTTAGCCTGTACAGACTTCGGAAATTTTACTCGTATCAGTAAAGTTTTCATGTCGAAATCAATATCACTTACAAACTGGAGTTTGTGAAACATTAATTTCGATCTGGGGAAGACTGACTATGTGAGGTTGTACAATTGAGCAACCCAAAACAGGGTCTCAGCGGCGTTCCCCGGCTATAGCATCTGGATTGCGGCTGGAAGACTTTCCGGCTCTGTGCAAATACGTGTGGTGGTGGTGGTGATGATGATGCACATTTTCGGTTCTAAGCACATCACGTACGTTGGGAGGTTGGTGACTCTAAAAGACCAAGCTAGATTACCATTATAATTACCAACATACATGATAAAGTCACGGTCTCTAACGCATTCGCTGCGGGGGCTAGATCGCAGTTGGTAGCCAGGCCTCGTATTACAGGTGGATGGTATCAGTCAGCCAGGCCTCGTATTACAGGTGGCTGGGGGGTTTGTTTACTGGGGCTATTTTGTGGGGTTCCATAATCATATCTCGCCCATTTGACTTCCATTTTACGCTTGAGGCTAGGACTACGGTTACGTTTACGATTTCGGTTAGGGTTACGGTTGACGTTAGGGTTAACGGTTTACGCTCAAGGTAAAGGTTAGGATAACAGTTAAGCTCGCCGTCCGCTTCCCCATTCCTGGCTACCAACTGCGATCTAGCCCGTTGGACTTCTAAACAACAGGTGGCGGGGTCGAGTCTCGGGAGTGCAAAACCTGAGGTTGGACATGACTGGCTGATGACGACTAGCTTACCTAGAAATCTACCTTGTTTTTATCGGTGCTGTTATTCTGCAAGGAGCTAGTTGCCTGTCCACCTTCTCCAGAGATGACCCGATCGAGGCAAGAAAGTAATTGCATGCTCTCCCTAAACACAAGCCGCACACTCCAATTCTATGGTATAACAAGCAAATATAACGTTCCCGACAGCCAAAGTATTTCAACCTCCTGAAGTTAAAATTGACCGAACAATGTCTTGTGGTAAAGTTTGGTTGGAAGAGCCTATGCGCCATCCGCGTTAACCCTTAATCCTGTTTTTAGGAAACTGTGCCAGCTAAAAACTAGCGTTATCAGGTATGGTGTTCAGAGCTCATACTCTGCCAAATAGATCTTCTACCAGCCACGTAGTGCTCGTCCTAGTGAATAATCCCGCTAACATTTAGGAAATCTATGGATTGCGCACTCCCATTTATCCCCCCCCCCATTCCACCATCAGATATCCTCAGGACGAGCTGCGTCGCCGACACAATAGTCCAAAACGGGATCACACCAGCTCACGACACGCGTTTGGCTGTGCTGAGTTTGCGTGTGTGCCTAATTATAGCCGCATATGTGCGTGAGGTACGCGTTATACAACCACTCCGTCCAATCTCACCATCAGTTGTTTGGTCGGCTCGGGCGGGGAAGAGAGGGAGAGGGAGAAAGATGCCGATCCTGGGGATTCTACCCGCATAGCACTTCAGCGTATCAATCACTGCAATAGAATTGGCGTGCTCCAAACCGCCACGACGCGCTAA
>CACRXP010000056.1:505599-525146 GCA_902702965.1 Spirometra erinaceieuropaei | reverse complement strand
ATTCCCCCACCCCCGAACAGAGGAGCGGGCAGTAATAGATTTTTTCATAAGGTGGACGCTGTTGCAGGCCCGATATGTGTTCAACTGGGGGCAAAGCGCGCGTAGCACAGGTGGACTGGCTGTCTAGGCGTATCCACCTATGCGCACTCATTCACGTCTTGTCGCCTTAGTTGTAGCTCATCATTACAGCATCATAAACTTGTCGAGAGAGCGTGACAAGCCTGTCGCAGTGTAGACCAAATCCGTGCGGATTGCATCTCTGTGTCCTGCTGGCGGGATAGTTGTGTTTCTCATCGCTTGTGATGGTAGAACTACCAGGCTGCGTCTGGAAGTGGGAGGGGTCGGACGGTCCGTGTAATGCACGCCTATAAAAATTCACGTATACTGTATACCATGTAATTTTCGTTGGTAAGTGAAGGAGTCAGGTGGGTGGGCTAATCCTTAGGCGAAAGTTCGCCTGCTGAGGCTTACGAAGAAACTCGGGATTATCTCCAATATTCAACCCCACTGCAGCTTCAGTTTACCTTTCCGTTTGGCGATAAAGCAGGCAGAACTTTAAGGTAAAGTGATACCATACTAACAGCACAGGTACTAGCCCAAAGCCTCCGCACGCGTGTTTCGCCGATGTTTTGTCGCTGCATGGCGCAGCTGCGAGGAGTTCGGCTCATCAGTGGGTCCCCCAGCATTCCCGTGTGTTTTCTGGTAGATACTCCAATTTAGAAATTGCCGCTTTTTAATTTCCTCAGAAATTGCCTACGAAGTTGGAGTAGATCAGTTTATTCAAGGTCTATAGGCACAGACCGAGAATGTTATACATGAATATTTGGGTCAAAGACCATCCGCCACAGCGGGTAGCCGCGTAATATTCATTAACTGCCGACAGACAGCTAGTAGTATACTTTAGGGTAAGGTGATACTTAAAGTATACTACTAGCTGCCTGTCGGCAGTTAATGAATATTACGTGGTTACCCGCTGTGGCTGATGGACTTTGGCCCAAATATTCATGTATTAAATTTTCGGTCTGTGCCTATGGACCTTGAATAAACTGATCTACTCCAACTTCGTAGATAATTTCTGAAGAAATTGAAAAACGACAGGCAGGACTTTGATAAGGATCGCTGGAACAAGAGCTTTATTCGCATGACCTTTCGGATTCTCGCTCGAACCCATCCTCAAGCACAGTGACAGATACGGATCACGAGTCGCTGATGATGGGTTCCAGCGAGAATCCGAAACGTCAGGCGAATAAGGCTCTTATCCGGGCGATCGCTTTTACTTCTTATCAGCTACTTCCTGGACCCCGCGTCTTTGCTTTCATCGGCAGGCAGAAGTTTGTTTATTGTTTCGCCAGTGGGAGAGAAAACTGCTGCCACTAGCGATATGCAAAATTAACTTCTAGCAAGGTATTGAACAGACGAGTTAATGCTTTCATTTGAGGGACATGCACAATGAGGCGAAGCTGCGAATGGAATATTCCAGCCAACTGACTTTCTACTGAAGACGATGTATGCAGGGAGGCCTCTGTGGCTAAGTAAGGCATGGAATGTCTCGTTAGATGCCGTTATTTCACAGTAACGAAAAGGGCTAGATCGTATTTGGTAGCCACGCCTCGTATTACATGTGGCTGGGGGGTTTAATAACTGGGGCCATTTTGTGGGGTTGCATAATCATATCTGACCCATTTGACTTCCATTTTACGTTTGAGGTTAGGATTAGGGTACCGGTTAATAGTTTCCGATTTTCGGCTTAGGGTTATGCCTTTAGGCATAGGTTTTCGGGTTACGGTTAGGGTTTTAGCGTACGAATAGGTTTCAGCATTACGGTTAGATTTCTCAGTTACGGCTTTGTCTAAGGGCTACAGCTACGTTTACGATTTCAGTTAGGGTTAAGGTTGCCGTTAGGGTTAACGGTTTACGTTTAAGGTTAGGGTTAAGGTTAAGATTGCCGTCCGCTTCCCGATTCGTGGCTACCAACTGCGATCTGGCCGCTGAGGGTAGCCAGTTAACTAGTGCACCATGTACGGACACCTTCAGTGAATGCAGGAGGCCCTTATTTGGAGGGTAATTGAGCAACTGCTGAATTCTGTATGCACGGCACCAACAGCCCGTCTGCTCTCTTTATCCACAGTCCTTTGCTGTTTCCAATGCTGGGTTAGAGAGTGACGTAAAGATTTCAGGCAGCAAACATTCTTCCTGTAAGTGTCCAGCCATCTTCTTCTTCTTAAAATGTCTATTCCATTTCCTTTCTCTGCGTTCGATGAACTGGCTAGATTTGCAGGTGTCATTTAACGAAGGACCTGACCAAGTTTAGCTGACGTTGAAAGAACTGGCCAGAACTGCCGGGCGCTAAGCTGTGTGGTTGGGCGTCATTTGCCCAAGCACTACCCAGACTTCAAACCCGAATTTTGCCTACACAGTCAGATGGAATATCACGTGCTATGAACAGCGGAAGTAGCCGTGATAGGACAGGACTTACTTATGCAGACAATTGTTGCGATGAGTCTTAACTTGTTACCTGTCACTGAATGACGAGATCGGGAGTAATAAAAAAAACACACATCCAGCTACCTACAGTAAACAAATTTGTAAGCACGGCCAGAAACCAAAAAATTAGATGGAATGGTCCACATGCTGGAGAGTAAATAAGAATCTAAATCACTTGCGGGTAGTACACTTTCAGCCTCCAACGTTTTCAAACTCGTGCCTGCTTTATGAATAGTTCAGGTTTCTGACACCGGTCGAGTTTTGTTTACAACAAGCAAGCTGACTCAAGACAACTCTCGGTTCAAGGTGCACGAGCGCACGTGTGAATTTTAAAGGCCGCCTTCGGATCCAGGCATATGTGTCGCCTAGCGGGTATCTGAGCGATGCAGAGTTTTAGTTTCCCACATCTGAGGACACTCGCCGGCTGTCAGCTAACTATTGACCCGTCAAACTGTCTGTATAATTTATGCTAACGTGTTGTGGTCCCACATGTCGCCAGGTCAAAGCGTTGCAGAAGTGGAACCCCCTGACGAATTGGCCAGATGCATGCCCGTATTCTTTTTTACTGTGAAATAACGGCATCTAACGAGATATTCCATGTCTTACTTGGCGACAGGGGCCTCCCTGCATACACCGTCTTCAGCAGAATGCCAGTTGGCCGGAATATTCCATTCTCAGCTTCGCCTCACTGCGCATGTCCCTGAAATTAAAACATGCACTCGGCTGTTCAACGCTTCGCTACGACTTATTTTTGTATATCGCTAGTGGCAGCAGTTTTCACTCCCACTGGCGAAACAACAAACAAAGTTCTGCCTGTCGATGCAAGCGAAGACGCGAGTTCCAGGAATTAGTTTGTAAAAAATAAAAGCGATCGCCGAGATAAGAGCCTTATTCGCCTGACGTTTAGGATTCTCGCTCGAACCCATCGTCAGAGACTCGTGACCCGTATCTGTCACTGTGTTTGATGATGCGTTCGAGCGAGAACCCGAAAGGTCAGGCGATTAAATCACTTGTTCCAGCGATCCTTATCAAAGTTCTGCCTGTTTTATTGTTAAACGGAAAGGCAAGCTGAAGTTGCAGTGGGATTGAATATTAGAGATAATCTTGAGTTTCTTCGCAAGCCTCAGCAGGCGAACTTTTGCCTAAGGATTAGTCCGCCCACCTGACTCCTTCACTGGCCAACGAAAATTACATGGTATACATTATATGTGATTTTTTCATAGACGTGTATTGCAGTGACCGTCCGCCCCCTCCCAATTCCAGACGCAGTCTGGTAATTCTACCATCACAAGCGATGAGAAACACAACTATCCCGCCAGCAGGACACAGAGAGGCAATCCGCACGGATCTGCTCTACACTGCGACAGGCTTTCCACGCTCTCTCGGTAAGTTTATGATGTTCTACTGATGAGCTACAACTAAGGCGACAAGACGTGAATGAGTGCGCATAGGCGTATACGCATAGACAGTCAGTCTATCTGTGCTACGCACGGTCTGCCCCCAGTCTAACACATATGGGGCCTGCAACAGCGTTCAGCTTATGAAAAAATCTATTACTGTCCGCTCCTCTGCCTGGGGGAGGAATGAACCATCCAGTTAGCCGGGGGGAGGGGTTTCCAAGGTAGGACGTTTAGCGCGTCGTGGCAGTTTGGAGCATGCCAATTTTATTGCAGTGATTGATACGGTGAATTGCTATGCGGGTAGATTCTCCAGGATCGGCCTCTCTCTTTTCCCTGCCCGAGCCTGCCGAACAACTGATGGTGAGATTGGACGGAGTGGTTGTATAACGCGTACCTCACGCACATATGCGGCAATAATTATGGACACACGCAAACTCAGCACAGCCAAACGCGTGTCGTGAGCTGGTGTGGCCCCGTTTTGGACTATTGTGACGGCGACGCAGCTCGTCGAAATGGTGCCTCATGGTGGGGGAAGGGTAAATGGGAGTGCGCAATCCATAGATTTCCTAAATGCTAGCGAGATTATTCACTAGGACGAGCACTACTTGGTTGGTAGAAGATATATTTGGCGGGGCATGAGCTTTGCACACCATGCATGCTAACCGTTACTTTTAATTGGCATAGTTTTCTACATATACGATTACGGTTTATAGGTCCTTCCACCCAAACTTTACCGCAAGACCTTTTTCGGTCAATTTTATCTGCAGGCGGCTGAAATATTTTTGCTGTCGGGAACGTTATATTTGCCTGTTATACCATGCTCTAATAGAATTGGTGTTTACGGTTTGTGTTTGCGGAGAGCATACACTTACTTACATGCATCGCACCGGTCAGCTCTGGAGAAATTTAAAGTGATATGTTGTGTTGGTCGGCCTCATGCTGATCGATTTTTCTCTCCTCTCGCTGCCTCGGCCTCTCGAGAGATGGTTGACGGGCGTTTTGCCTGTGTGCCCACTCTATCAACAGGCATCTGGACCTTTCTGCAGCTTACAAGGTCCTACGTTATCACAATCGTAGAGCTCAGGACCAAACAACCACACCGGACTTTAGAGGGCCGCACGGAGATAGCCCGACGCTGAGTTTGCTCGGTGAGGAAGAAGAAGAGCCGTCAGACCGACCGCCCGACAAAGGTTCGATCAGCTCTCCTCGGCGGAGTGGTGACTCACAAAGCACACAGGCAAAACGCCTGTTAACCATCTCCCGAGAGGCCGAGGCAGCGAGAGGAGGGAAAAATCTATCAGCGTGTGGCCGTCCAACACAACATGCCACTTTAAATTTCTGATCGATTAAGTGCATTCTACGCTTTGACAATGGAGAGCCGACCAAGCTCTTCGAAACGTCAGAATTTAAATAAACTTGTTCCGGAGAGCCTATCTTCTTCTTCTTCTTCTTCAAATTTTTGGGTCAATTTTAACTTCAGGGGCTGTCATATTTTTATTATCGGGGACGTTATGTTTGCTTGATATACCATGCCCTAACAGAATTGGAGTGTGTGGTTTGTGTTTAGGGAGAGCATAAACTTACCTGCTTGCATCGCTCCGGTCATATCTGGAGAAGGTGAGCAGGCAACTAGCTCCTTGCAGAATAACAGCGCCGATAAAGACAAGGTAGACTTCTAAGTAAGTTAGTCGTCATCAGCCAGTCATGCCCAACCTCAGGCTCGACCCCGCCACCTGTTGTTTAGAAGTCCCAACGGGCTAGAGCGCAGTTATTAACCAGGAGTGGGGAAGCGGACGGCGACCTTAACCCTAATCCTAACCCTATCCTTAAACGTAAACCGTTAACCCTAACGGCAACCCTAACCCTAACCGAAATCGTAACCGTAGCTCTTACACATAGCCGCAACTGAAAAACCCAACCGTAATACTGAAACCTATTCGTACGCTCAAACCCTAACCGTAACCAGAAAACCTAAGCCTAAATGCATAGCCCTAACCCGAAAATCGGAAACAATTAACCGGTACCCTAATCCTAACCTCAAACGTAAAAGGAAAGCAAAATGGGTCAGATGTGATTATGGAACCCCACAAAATAGCCCCAGTAAACAAACCTCCCAGCCACCTGTAATACGGCGCCTGGCTACCAACTGTGATCTAGCCGTCCAACGCCCCAGCTATTGGGTCAGGGGCTCATTGTCCTGTCGGCTAATTAACAAAAAACTACCGTTCCAGTTTCCCTTGCCCGTTTTGGTAACGTTATTATGCCCATATAGGCGCCTCTGTGCGCCTGTTGGCGGGACTGGAGACTGAGCCTCAAGGCACAACGGGAAGAGTGCGTCCCATAACACGATCGGTGGGTGCCCCTCTACCATCGTCACCCCCTTTACAGTCGTCTGTACGAAATCGTATCTCTGTTGCCTTTAGTACGAAAAAGGACGAATAATAATGGTAGGAAAATGTAATTTAAGGTACTTAGTAGGAGGTTGGGATAAGTGAGTTTACGCGTAGTCAAGTGATGCCTGACTCCGCTTACAGAGCATGCGCACCAATATTGAGACGCTTAGTCATTATGCGTCGTCCACCTGGAGCAACCTGAAAAGAACATCGAATCAGAGCATTCCCCGTAGACGAACTATCGGGTTTGCTAACTCCGACAACCTTTTAAACGCGTTTCGCCAGAGATGGCCGAATCGTCGACCGCTCAGTGCTGGATCGCGTGCGTTACCGCCTGAACCGCGGAGAGCAGACTCACCAGCTTTGAGGATAATTGATATCCACTTTTTCCTCGCCGACGAAACGAGAGCATGTCCCAGCCTCAGAGAATTCTTCTCTTGGATCGCAAAGCCATGAGTCTGAACTGGGCTAGAGACTTGCATCCGGAGAGTACGACAACAATTAGGTCTAAGTTGATAGTTGCCAGTGCGACTGGTTCCATAGTTACGTGCAATTTGTCACCCAGAGCAACCCAGTGGATGATAAACTGTCTCAGGTAGTCGTTTCTCCTGATTAAGTCGAAATGTCACATGTGCAAACACTGTCGACATTAGCGGCTGTGCATCCACCGTGAAAACCAACTTAAGTGTGCTAAAGTCCTTGACATCGATTCCCTCATGACTTGGTGTTTGCCACCCGTGCCGGTGGTAGCCAATTGCCCGGGTTTGGACTTTCACATCTGGTTGCACCTAAGCAGTTGAAAAGCGCGTTAGCACTAACATCCATGGATGTTTTTCTGAATCAGTTAAGTTCAAGAATAGCATTCCCGCTTGTGCCAGCCGCTAAGGAGGATTATACAATGCAAAAACGGCTTAAACTACCAGAGGCTTCAAACGGGAATACAAAGAAAACCAACCTTATAAATGCGGTGAGCGCCCTGAAAACATTCATTTTGAGGCAACGCAAATCCTTATCGCGAAATAGTCGTACAACTTTCATGGAAACAGATGCGGAGCGGTTTGTACGAAAGTACATTGCCTTCAAAGAAATTGGTTACCGGACTGCGGGTAGTGGAAGAATGGTGAAGTAGACAAGCATCATATTCTAATGTTAAGACTAAGACGACCGTAGAATGTTGTGGACGCAGTTATTGAGAAAGTCAAATGGTCCTCTCAGGTGTGTTACAAATAATCTGACCCCTAACCTTGCATGCAACCACGCTTCAAACAAGCAGATTGTATATCTACGTTCTCATATACGAGAACACTACGTAGGCCGCATGAAGCCTAGGTTATCAAAACTTGACCATCAGCCTAGCGACGGATCGGCACACCTCTCTAACTGATGCCCTTCCAAATCGTATGTCCTAGCGGCGCTCCAGTTGCAGCAAGTACAAGGATGTCTGAAGAAGACAAACCGGGGCTGAAACGCGGTCTTGCAATGACGACAGCCTAGCGGCTGTCCACAGTGGTGATGGTGGAGTTGTCGAGGTAGGTTGGTTGGCTGGTAGTGATGGTGAAGCGCAGGTGTCTAACGAGGGCAATCTATGTACAGAATGTCAACTGAGAGCTCGGCCATATTGACAGGTGATGGACATGTATGATGTTATTTCGTGGTATTAATGGCTTGAGAGCCTGGCGACTCCTCCTGGTTTCCGGTATTTGGTTGGTCTCACAAAATGCGACTCTGATTTTCGCGCCTGAGCGGCAAAACGACCAATAAAAGTTTTTTTTCAGGCCTTTTGGTCAATTTCTTGATCTCTATCAGGGCACGTCTGGGCGTCCTTATATTGTTGCCTGAGGGCGCACGTGGTGACGTCGGCATAAGTAACTGCCCGGCCGGCGTCCGTCAGCCGTCTTAATCACATGGCTGTTTTATAGTAGTTTGACCTTCACTGGCTCAACATAAAATGATGAGCACAGAAGTTCCTGCCATCTCACATTCAGTATCATTTGAAGGTTGCTCAGGCGAAATTAGTTTAGCTGTACTGGCATACTGTCCACGCCTCCACCTCGTAGAGGAAAATAGTCAAAATGATGGCTGCTTTTGCACGACGAGTTCCAACTAACTGTTGCGTGCTGGTCGAGGTCTACCTGGTTTTGGAGGCCCAATCCACTGTTTCTTCCTCGAACGCGATGTTCCTCGCGATAGTTCTTCCCACAATTGTGAAGCACGTTCTATAGAGACCCACAATGGCTTCGCTGTAGTTCAAACTTGGCGCTGGCTTTTAAATGACAGGTCTTCATCTGAGGGCTAAGCAACTGGAACGAAAGAAATCCACGCGCCGCTGCAAGCCCGCTACAATTTTGGTGCCTCTACAGCAGTCGTTCGCGAACACAATGTCGCAAAGCCTAGCGTTGGGCACCCGCCTCAGCTTTTATATTTCGGACGTTGTGTAGTTTTCCATTGGTCTGATAATTGGGTTTGATTACAGACTAGCCGATGTGGTGGGAAACCCTCAGTATGACGGAGAGCATGAGCATGGTGGCAAAGGGTATGTAACCCTGTTTGCACAATTTCACAAAGTAAAAAAGACAGCTAAATCGCAGTTGGTAGCCAGGAATAAGGAGGCATGCGGTGACCTTAACCCTAATCCTGACCTTACCCCTAACCCTAACCCCAACCTAAAAGACCTTAGTACTGAGCTGCGAATTTGTCTCAGACCTCCGGATTTCATTTAATTCTTTTCGGGAACCGCCACGGCTTTTGGCGTCGGAGGAGTTTATTTGCCCGACAAGGATGGTGTAGATCCTGATCCTCATTTCCTGGTATTTTTCTTACATTTTGATATATTACCATGGTCTCAACGTACTTAAGAAGTTCGGCAATGAGATTTTTATAGCTGTCCTTGTATCAGGTGTGCACTGCGATGATTCATAAAAACGCAAAAAAATAATTTACCTGTATTATTAAAAAGGAAGCTTACATCGTGAGTGCCAAGAACCTGTTAGTTTCTCATCGCAGTGTGGAGAGGGACAGTGGGTCGTCGGTGAACTCCTCCGGTATTTGTCTGTATCTCCATACTACCTACAAAAACGCGGTCGGTCAGTTGAGAGGTTGGGGGCAATAGAAGCGAAGAGCCGAGTCCCAGGAAGTAGTCTTGAAGAAGGAGACACGATCGCCGGGACAGCTCCGAACAAGAATGGCCGAACACGCGGCAGCGGTGCGCAGAAATGACGCCAGCTCTCAAGTTGCGGCTCATTCGACGAGATCCGGCCACACATTTAAATTCGATGAGGCCGAAATTCTCGCAAGAGGTGACAACCGAGTGAGCCGGGAGCTACTGGAATCATGGTTTACTGGCCCCCAGTCCATCAACAAGTGCAACGATCTTCCCATTCAATACAGCGTGCTGAGACTTCGTCTAGGCGGAGTAATTGGCCACGTGGGGAGCGCACTGGTGAACACTCTTCCCAACACCCGGGTCAACGCGTCAGATGGTCGAGCAATCATCACGCCAACATCCAACGCACGTGATGAAATTACAGCAATTATCGACTCGAATGTCGGCCATCAAGCAATGATCACACCAAGTGTGACAATCCCGGATGAAGGGGGAAGCCGTGAACGTTCATAGGTATGCGGTAGCACGGCTGCTGCATCCTATAAATACCGCAGCCCCTTGTGCAACAACCACCCGTTTCTGCTCTTTTGTCTCTGATGATGAATTCGAGTAGGAATCCGAAACGTCAGGCTAATAAAGCTCTTGTCCCGGCGATCCTGTCTCCTTCTTCAAGGTTGGGGGCAATCGTGCCCGTAGACTCCTGTTGAAATTAAATAGATATCCGTAGTTTTACCACCCGACACCTGCTACAGTGTTTCGACCGCCTCCTGTGGAGAAGACGAACAGTAAATGTCAACAGTCCTTGTCAGCTGAAACAGTCTGTCGACGACTTCCTCGTAGATTTCAGATCAGCGCTTAAGGACAGGCCTGAAACGCTCATTTTAGTGCTTTGGAATTCGCAATCGCTCCGACTGCAGGGTTGTTTCGTCCGCGATGGGAAGCGGCGTAGCGTCTTCTGACTAAAGACCGTTCATGGTCCTGAAAAGTGCTCAGCACTTCATAGTGGACCTCGTATTCCTTGAGTTCCCTTGCCTGATGGGGCAGTCGGTTTTTCCGCCTGCCTCAAAATCAGAAAAAAGGCAGATTTATTTACGATAGTCCAGTTGTTAACAATTTTCTAGCATAAACTGCTTTCCTCCGTGGGGAGATGCTCGGTTTCTTTGACAACATCGCGAAACCTTCCAGGTGATATTTCCCCGCGGATCCAAATGCTTCCAAGGCAGAGCCGTGGATAGCATCTCGTATGTCCGCGGTTTGACCTCAACCAGGATCCGCCTACACTTACACTGCGTGATCCTCTTGTATCCCTGCTAATAAATGCCCCGGTCAAATCCTCTACCACGATTTTTAGTCCATTGTATAACCTTGAAAACACCTACTAGGTTGGACTTCGAGTCGCATTTCTGGCAGAACAAAACGCGATCCATCTAGTATCCAGCGTTGCACACTGTCTTTGCCAAAAGCATCTTTTTCATTCTTTCCGCCCGCCATGCGCGTAGTCAGCCGGTTGTTACCGGTGACGTGATCAAGGTCCAGTCTACGTTGTCTTCTGCCAACGTGGACGGACGAAATAGGGTGCTGGAGATGAAGCGATTGTGTTTTGCGCATGTCTGGGATAAGAGGGATTCGTGGCCTGGACGGCCGCTTACTACGTCACGAAAAAGCGTGCCCTCTCTGGTGACGTGATCTGTGCCAGCGCAATCAATGCAGTCACCGAAGACAGTAAACGTTTCTACCCTCGACACATGGACTCTAATATGTCTGCCTAGACATATCAGACAGTCGTTGATTCAGACTATGGCTCACGGCTAATGAAGTGGCAAAGGATGGCGATCAGGCCTGGGACTTGCGTATTGCCCCGTCCTTGGGATTTTTGGAAGGGCGGGGGGTTTGTGGGATTACCGAAGGTTTCGTGGAAGGTCTGGGGACACACACCGTATACCTTCATCCGGACTATCCCGATGGTCTGTTGACGGGACTATAAAGTTCACATTAAGAAGAAGCCATTGAATTCTGGCCCTCAGCCGTGTTCTTGCATTGGTTGCCGACCCCAAAAGGCAGGAATTTAGTGTATTCTGTTAGAGTCAGGCGCACCAGTTCTATCACAGAAGGGAAGGCGCTCATATGTCACAAGGAAGAATTCCCCAGGATCGACCTCGGCCTCTCGCTCTTCTTGTTTTTATATACTAATCGCCTACCAAAGCCTGACAGTGAGATTGGGCACAGTGTCTGGCGTCAATCGCGTGACGCACACAGTTGTCACAGTAATTAAGAACTCAAGCAAATTCGGCTCAGGGGGGAGGAATCGAGAGCCGTGTCCGTCTGGTTTTGGTTTGAAACATGAGCGGAGCAGTCCACTTCCACGAGGAAGAACTTCGGAAACCATCTTGGTACTTTGTGTTTTCCTTAGTCAGCAACAGACAAAAACTCAGTGCGGAAGGGTCAGGGAGTTTGATGTGTGTGCAAGACTGATTGACATCGATAATTAAGTGCAAATTATCTTTTTGATTTCCTCCGCCTTTGTCAATAACATTTTTCGATCGCAGTATCATATACGCTAGCAGTGAGTAGGAAGCTTTCGGAAGGAAGGCGGTCGATCATTATAAATGCCAACGATAGCACAAAAGCAGCCTCCTGTGGCTGGTGGGTAGAGCGCGGCTATAAGTAACCCCGTATTACAGGTGACCTTGTGCTAAATGTTAGGAGAGTTAGGGCTGGGGTAGTTCTTACGGCTAGAGCTAGGAGGCTTCGGTTAAGTTTAATATTAGTGCTAGAGGAGGGGTTGGGAGCGAAGTTAAAACGCGGGGATAGGTACCTCCTTTGGGAAGGTCGCGCAAAGCCACCTGTGGTACAACAATCTTTCTTCTTTTGTCCAACTGACGAGTAGTTAGAAAATACCACTTAACCTCATGAACTTGACTTGAACAGGTTAAAATTACAGGATTTTCCTCCTTGAGTATACTTCGTCCAGCTCATAGTCACGAATACTTTTAGATAAAATTACTGCGTCCTAAGTTAACTTCTCACCTTTGCTGTTTTCCAAGCCGCAGTTTGTTCGAATTTGGTTTAAGAATCATAGTCGCACTACCGGGGGAGATTTAGACCCTCGAAACATTAACAGTCACTTTTAACGTAAAAATCTTATCAAGGAGATGTATCGGAAAAGGGGACATTATCGATGGGACAAGTGCTTTATTGGCTTGACGTTTCCGATTATCACTCGAATCCATCATCATCAACTGCATGACAACGGCATACTTCAACACCTAGCCAGTCGGGCTGTGATGTACTCGGGAATTGCCAACTGTAATAGGTATGTAGCGGCCTAGCAACTACATCCTATAAATATTGCCACACTTAGGCAATCCACTGCCCTAATCTGACTCTGTCTCTGATGATGGATTGGGGTGAGAATCCGGAGCATCAGGCCAATAAAGCACTTGTTCCAGCGATCGTGTCTCCTTGTCCAGGGCTACTTCCTGGAGCTCGCCTCTTCGCTCCTGTTAGCAGAGATGTATACCTGGGCGGTGTCGCAAAGGTGTGTGGCGAGTGACTTCAGGTATACGACGAAACAGATGTTTCAGCCCACTAATTACTTGACATTTCGGTAGGACAGGGGAATAGCAACTCCATTCGTGTTTCAGGTTGCCTTGCGCTAAATCTCGGGGAGATCAGGAATGAGGGATAGGGTTAGTGTTGCGGCTAGAGCATGAAGATACGTACCCTTCCTGGAATTTAGCGCAAGCCACCTGTAGTACGCGGACTTCCTTTTCCGTGTCTCAGCAAAACCTCCTTTAAGAAAGCGCACCAAGTGCGATAAAGGGCACGTCAGGGTGGGCTGATCGGCTAAAGTGTACATGAACGTTAGTGACTGGGTCTGCTATTGTACCCCCAAAACGGGCCACGTGGTAGATGCGCTGGACTAACACGGGGGCCATATCGGATACTAGCGGGTGTTATCGGACTTGCGCACAATAACAAATGCCAATATTTCGGAGGGGGGGTTGCTGTGGCAGACCCGGTTGCCGGCAGACTTCGCGCATGCTGGGACCCCGGCCGCCCCATTGCTGGTGTTGGTCAAAAACCTGGTCATTTGCTGTATGGACCAGGGCTGTAGAGTGGAGCGCCAAGGTGCAAGCTCGACCGTGCCATACACCTGTGCTCACCCCCACCTCCGGGGGGGAGGGGGAGAGAGTGCGTTAGATGTTTAGCAAGTCTACTAGGCTAGATCGCAGTTGGTAGCCAGGAATCGGGAAGCGGACAGCAACCTTAACCCTAATCCTAACCTTAGCCCTCACCCTAACCTCAACCTTAAACGTTAACCCTTAACCCTAACGGCAACCCTAACCCTAACCTAAAGCGTAACCATAACCCTTACACATAGCCGTAACTGGAAAACCTAACCGTAATACTGAAACCAAATCGAACGCCCAAACCCTCACCGTAACCCGAAAACCTAAACCTAAAGGCCTAACCCTAACCCGAAAATCGGAAACCATTAACCAGTACTCTTATCCTAACCTCAGACATAAAACGGAAGCCAAATGGGTCAGATGTGATTATGGAAGCCCACAAAATAGCCCTGGTAAACAAACCCCCCAGCCACCTAAAATACGGAACCTGGCTACCAACTGCGATCTAACCGTCTACTATCACTATAAGCTAATTCACACGTAAGTCACCGTGTCTGCTGCACTTTGTTGTTTATCATACGGCAGATATCGTCGGAATCGACGGTCGAACTGTCGGGTCTGCGATAGCACTGAGTCCCAACTCCGTGAGTAAATTTGGCAGTGGGAAGGGTGGGGGTGATACCAGTTAGTGGGCCGTCACCCTTGTGGGCGCCGAACTGCTGTCCGTATGCTTGTGCGCAGTAGTCCTCTTGGCAGCGGTATAGAGAAGAACCCCACTTAACTGTCAGTGGACTGTGGATCGTGTCATATAGGGCTTTATTTTGGCATACATTTGCAGGCTGTTGCAGAAATTACAATGTCAAAAACGACTGCTTCCAACAAAATCTCACCTTAGCTCAAAATCCGCTATTTTTTAGAATATGCTTTTTGTTTATTGTTTACTTAGTACTCGCATTTGCGTTTTCATACAATAGCGTAGGATAAGACTTTCGACATAAATCCAGGCAACTGTGTTTTCTTTCATTTTGTCAGCTTACTGTCTAGCGTGCCGCCGCACCCATAAAACTCTCTTTGACATAAATCACGTATGACGCGATTCACAGTTTTCTGACAGCCAAGCGGGGTCCTTCTCTATACCGCTGCCCTCAGCTTTTCACCCTGCATTGCTGCGCCAGCCCCGGATGCGCGTAATGCTGTTAGCCAGAACACTTTTCATTGGCTTATAAGCTGCCCTTTTTTACGAAGACAGTTTGCTGAAAATTTACTTCCAGTTACACCTGTGTACACTGGACAAGATAATTATAGGAGCGAGTTGACAATCAACCTGGACTGTGGGGAGATGTTTAAGTTCACTTGGCAGCTAAACGTTTAATCGTTCTACTAACAGCAGCAGAGCGTGTGTTTGCATCTAATTTAAAGGACATAACTCAAAGTGCTCGCTTGCACAGCGGTGTCTCTTATTTCTAGTGGAAAGTCCGTCAACCAGCTATTCGGATATCTCGACGAGATCAGTACGTTTTAGTGGGTAATGCGGTCAATTCGCTCATTTTCGCGCAGTTAGGAATCAAGTAAAAATTCTCTTATAGCAAATAAGAGTGGGAGAATTTCTTGGGATTCACCTTTGTTGAACCTGCCATTTCATATGAACCCCAGGATCGATCTGCGCAGGGTGCTCTGGCCAAGGTCATGCGATATTTCAAGTACTATGCCCAACGAGGTTTACAAGGAAGCAAAAAGCGTTGCGATCAGTCAAGTGTGATTTAAACTGCAACGACCGAAAACGCAAAGGACGACACGCATGCGGAAGCACTCAACACATCTCTGTGTGTGGATATTTTGGAGGAGAAGTAGCAGGGGTGTGCAAAAAACCATACTACTGTCAAAAAAACATGATGCAAGGCAGAAAGGATGCAATAACACGGGCAAGAATAATGCTACATGTACAAATCACACAACTAGGTGGGGGATAGTCCCATCATGACTGCTAGACTACCGTTAGGATGCGCAGTGTTGTCACCAACTGCGAACAAGGGTCACGGGGATGTGCTGGCGGGTATGTATGTCGGCAGTAGTCGGAGAGGGGGCACGACCCAGGTTATATCGGCCCCATCTTAGATCCCTGTGTAAAAATGCCTCAAGTAGACAACTTTATCAGATCCGTGGTACCCTACGAAATCGTAGGTTGCCCTGGTGGACCATCGTCTACAAGTCGGAAGATTGAGTCAGAACTACTGTGGATGCGCTTCGACGCAGTTGCGACCAGCCGCTACCCTCCTTCCAGCGCGAGCCAATCACGTAGCCGTGCCGCTATGATAACGAACCAGACTTTATTCTGATTGGCGGATAATGAGAATCGCCTTTGGGGTATTTCACGCATCCTTTGGGCACACAGTTGGACAAAAACTTTACAGGACATCATAGTGGTGCCTACGTTAACAACGCCTGACTCGCGGACACTACTACTAAAAATTTGCTGGTTACTTGACCGGATAAATGAAATGCAAAGGAAAGGTTAAGAACAACTGCAAACTTTCGGGTAACTACTAATTTCAAACCTGGGCTATAAGCCCACTTCCTGTCGACTGGCCAAAGGTTAATTCCCATTTCGGTCCTGAAAGAAGGGATAGGCCAGTGAGCTCACCCACCTCGTGACTGTACTGATGAGTGGCTACGCAACCAGGTACCTGGTACGACTAATGCTCTTGTAAGAATAAATTGCATCAAAGTTTGGAAGTCAAGCTCTTTAAATCATATTTGCCTAGTCTATACACAAAGACAAGACAGATTAAAAACGCAGTCCCGTTTCTCTGCCAATACAGTGAGATGGTTGTAAACGGGCCCACTTTGGCTAAACGTCTGTATACAGCGGAACCCTGCTGAAGTGGTATCAACGGTCCCTGGGCATCCTGTTTTCCCCCAAAGTGACGTTTCCTCTCAGTTTTCGAGGACAATTTCCAGTCAAAACAATCATCAGCTTTCTGCAAAGCCTTCAGACAAAATTAGTCAACTATCTCATACTGAGATAAGAATCCAGATCAATAGCTTTTCATTTAGAAGGTTTTATGCATATAAAGTAGGTGGGCTAAATCGTTAAATGTCGGCCGAAATTCCGAAATTAAGTGTGGTTGTAAAACCAATCATCATGCAGCATAATTCTATAATGATGCAGTTATATCAGAATGCCTTCTTTCGAATGAACTTCTACCGACTGCATGCACCAACTACACTTTAGAAAAAACGAATTCTTAAATAGCCTGCCATTTTCCTATTGATTTTCGATGCCCTTAAAATTTCAATTATATTTCATGGAAAACATGCATAAAAATATTCAATACAGTCTCACAGTTAGAAATTTTTTTAAAACCGAATTATACTCTTTCTTGAAGTATAAAATTGAAAGAAGACGTAATTTTCTGTCGAATAAATAAAGGACTGAATATTTTATGCATTTTTTTCATGAAATATAATTGAACTTTTAAGGGCATCGACAATCAATGAGAAACTTTCAAGCTTTTTAAGTAGTCATTTCTTGCAAAGTATAGATCTTGCATGCAGTCGGAAACAAATTTGTTCGAAAGAAGGCACCCTGAGATAATTGGATGTTTATAGAATTATGCTAGAAGAGGATTATTGTTACAACCATACTTAATTAATCTTTTCAAAACTTTCCATAAATGTGCGATGGCAGACAGATAAGTTGGGCACCAGGGCAACTGCAAGAGCTGCTATATTCGAACTCTCCCGCGCGGTGCCTTTTATTTTCGTTATCATCGTGATACCGGCATTTTGACAAGCAATCGGCTGTCTTACGCGACTGACAGTTCGACATTGGTGAAAAATGATGTACACCGACTGCTCCACAGCAGGGTGTGAGCACGGACGGTGTCTTGCGTGTATAAATTAGTTTAAAGCGAAACCAGCCTTACGCCGCATCCACCTCACTCTCTCCTCCTCCACCCCCCTGGATCCGATGTCGAGGCAGAGGTAAGAAGATTGAAGGCGGGAGAGGCTCGGCGTAACCCCGTACCTAGGCGTACCATCACGCTGCCCGGTCCACAGCTCATACTGACCAGGATTCCATACAATAAAAGGTGAAAAGATCGGATCGGACCCCATTAACTGGGAGTGCCGTATAGGTCGCGTTAGGAAGGGGCCATTGTAGCCTGACTCCCAGCCCACCAGCCGGCCACTCCACACACAAACACACACATCACTGGGCCGACTGCGAGTTCCAAGTTGCCTGGTCAGCTGGCAACCTTCCAAACCACGGCCTTTAGCCCACCATAATAGCTTAAAACGTGTCAGATTGTCTGCGGTAAAGAAAATGCACTAGGACATCGACCTCACTCGGTTTTTCCCATTGCTAGGCCCCAGCTCCAGTCCGAGGCGGTCAGATGATTCGATGAGGGCAATGGGCGCAGTGGCTGACGGATCTGGTGACCCCATCTGCGCGTGCCACATACACACACACACACGATAGTTCGACCGTCGTGTTCGACGATGTCCACCGCATGTCCCACAACAGGTGGTGGGAGCAGGGTCGGTGACTTGCGCAGGGGCTTATAGTGCCAGTAGACTTGCGATGCATTTACCACACTCTCTTCTCCTCCCCCACCTGAGACCGGTGTCAAGACAGAGTCAAGAAGACCGGAGACGAGGGAGGCCGCAGGTGAATGGCTTGGACAGATCCTCGCCTTGGCGCTCCACTCCGCAACCCCAGGTCCACACAACAAATGACCAGGATTTTGACCGCCAAAACAATGGATAGCGTGGCAGTGATCCCAGTTGTGCGACGGCAGTCGATAACAGGGTCTGCCAGCGCACCCCCCTTCCCTGTTGGCATTTTTTATTGCGCAAAGATAACGCCTGCCAGAATCCGATGTGGCCCCCGTGTTGGTCCAGCGCATCTAACCCGTGGTCCGTTTTGGGAGCACAACACACACACGGCCTGGCTACCATACGCCCACACCAGGATTTCATTCACGGGGGTAGTACACGGCTAAAGAAGATTTTACGGATTGGTATCGCTTCACGTCGTTGGTCCAACTCGCGTTGGGTTTACACTAGCAGTGAATCAATAAAGGGCAAAGGCGCATTACTCTCAGCATTGACTGATACCAGATGGAGGCTCGAGATCAGTCTATTCGCACCGCCTGCCACTGGATATTGCACTTTCACGCAAAGCTGACGTAAGCGTCTACAGTCCTTTTGTCTACAACCATAGAATTTTGAGTATGAGTTGCCTTGACCTTTAACGAACCTCATGCTTACGAAGGACTTGGTAAATTTTCGTCGGAGGTACTTTTCTGCTGAAATCGCCTGCAATCAATGGGTAACGTGGTGATTGCATGTGCATTAGTCCAATTCAATTCTAAAATAGGCTAAAGATGGAGCAGCTGATTATATGCTAATTCAACCATGGCGAATGTTTTAGCAGAAAATATTACTTTGTTAGTTAGTATTTGAAGTGGTCTCCACGGTAGTGAAAAAAGTTCTTTCGAAGAATCATCGCACCGAGTCATCGGTAGTAAAACGCCATTGGCCTTTGGACATTGCTAACAAGCCCTGTTTTCAAACTTGACAACTTAAAGCAATATTCTTTCTCAAAATTTACATTTTGACAAAACACTTCGGGGAACGAAATGTTGTCGGTCCCTGCAAGAAAGCGCTAATGTCCGAATATACTTTCAAGAATATGCCCGACTAAATAAGCTGTAAGGTATTTATTGCCTTGCGTTCAAAATTGGTTTTCCCTAAGGAATCACCTGAACTCTGTATTCTCAAAATTACCTAAATCTTACGACCACGTCGTCCAAGCGGCGATTTGTGTTTTTGCCTCCCATCCTTCTTGGCTGAATGTTTGCAGGTACGCCATGCACAACAGATTTCGGAAGACCAGTTCCTACGCCTCTTTTAACAATGAAATGTCCGTTTTACGCGTTGTCCCAAATTCTCACTTCACAGGTAGCAACTGTCTTTTGGAAAATCTTGAGACTTGAATTTATGCCGAAAACAAAATCAGGTTCATCTGGAA
>CACRXP010000056.1:484075-503795 GCA_902702965.1 Spirometra erinaceieuropaei | reverse complement strand
CAGATACGTACATATGAGCAATGTGCACTCGGCATGCCATAACCACAAATTTCATAGGCGGCGGCCAAAGCTCAATGCCCCTGGTCACTGCAATACCTCTTCAAGAAGTAGGATGAATCAGGGCGAGCCTATCGACGTATTATCGACCATGTGTTGTGTTTGTCCATTTAAGCTGTTTTCCACCGCTACATTTATGGTGCAAATACTCAAGATGTTTTCAATTAAGGTGGACAGTGAGATCACCTCGATTGACATAAATATCCAGTCCTCCAGAAACCGAATTTCACATGGCCGCTGGGGGGACAGTTTTTGAGGTCTGGGTTAGAAAGTCGAGGCCCTTAAAACAACGGCTTGGGCGGCTCAACGTTCTGGTTCCCCCTTTATAGTGATAATCGGTCGTAAGGGTACTCCTGCAGCATCCTTGAATTTCTCCTTCTGCCATCTTATCCTTGCGAGGGCTCTGAGCTTTTGAAGCCCCAAAAAGTCTTTGGTGATATGATTTAGTAGCGTATTCGAGCAGAGGTCATGTGACTTCGTCTTTCATTCGAGTGCATGCTTTGCTCAAGCATCAAATATCCATTTTCAGGCTCCGGTGCACGGAATGTCTTTCCGTCTCTTTTTTGGAGGGAGGGGGTGTCATCTGCGCCAGACAGCATATCAGCCTCGAGGTGATCCGCTATCATGTCAAATTACCGTTACCTTCAGTAGCGTCGACTTCATGACTCCGCAACTGTAATGACGTTAGCGGGTTTGACATCTGTTGCGTTGAGCCTGCGCTCGGCCGCTGACTATGGGCTCGCAAAAGGGTCTGACGCGTCGGATCTGTAAACACTTGGCCCCGAAAGATAGACTGTCCGACTTCCTCTACCACTTCCTCGTGTGCATTCTACAATTCCAAACAAGTGCACATAGCGTCTTGCACTCAGAATTCTCCTTCGTTCCGCCTACTTTAAAATTATCCGAACCTTACATAATTTGTGCTGGCGCAACTACTTCACATGACATACAGTTGGTGACCTAACACATGAAAAGTGCCAAAATGTACAAATGATTACTACTTACTGCAAACCAACACCAATGCGTGGACCCGCATCTGTTTCAGTAAATGCCAACTTAACGGGCATTTAGGTCAGGTGTGGTTATGTAGCCTCACCTGAGGCAAACAAACTCCAGTCACCTGTAATATGGGACCGGTGGTAAAGGGGGTTTTTACAGGTGGGGCCGGGAACACACAAGCGACAAGGTCAAGTAGTCGTTTGCAAAAGGAAAGCTATTGGGAATGTGCGGTTGTACTTTGAGGGGTTGAGGAATAGTTGCCCCAAACCCTAACCCTAACCTCTAACCCTTAACTCTAGCCCCTAACCCTTAATTCTAACTCCAACCCTTACCCACAACCCTAGCCCCTAACCCCTAACCCTAATCCTCAACCCCAAACCCAACAGTGTTGTGTCCATCAAGTAGGGCTACATAACCAAATCTTACTGGAATTTAAAACATTAAAGTAATATTAAGGGAAATGTTACGTTGTTTAGAAATGCCAATTTTTAGGCGAATGCAAAATCCTGAAAACGTCAAAAATGGTTGTAATTGTGCAAACATTCGTCTTTGATGTAGAGAATGTCTGCCTGCACAAAATAACTGAGCAAATGCGACAGCAGATATAGAAAAACGTTTGGAAATAGTGTTTTAGTATGGTTTACATTCAAGTATCCTTTAAGAATTAGTGTAATTTCAGGTATGGAGGTTACGCAACAGCCTACATTATGAGTGCAGCGTTCAAAAATGTTTCCCGAGGTTTCGTGGTGTTCTTTACACTTTTGAATTGATTGAGATGCGGTTCAATGAGTAAACAGGATTCTGTTGAAGTTCTCCGACAGGATCGTCATAGGAACAACAGTGTTTTAAGATCACATGTTTACACGCCGGTCGGTGACTGGTAGATTTAAATAGGATTTAGAATTGTAGTCGTAAACATACCATTTCGTGTATGCAACAAGAACTTTTCTCCCGTGAAATTAATTTGCCCTTTTAGTTTTTTCTGGATTACGTTGAATTTCAAATCGGCCCTGAAATATCGCTGAATGCCTCTTGATTTTCAGTGTTTTCATTCGACTGTCCATAAAGACAGATTTTATATTATATGGTTGTTAAAACCTCAAAAAAGATACTCCTTGAAGACACTTACCGAAGTAGTGAGTATTTAGGCGTTCGTTGTCAAGTAGGTCGTTTGGATCACATATGAAGACTCACCCAAACAGGAAACCTCATCGTCCACAGCAAAATTTAACAACGAATATGCTTTTGGTCAATTAGAAAAAGTCCTCTGACACGCTACATTTTAAAGAGTGCTTTAATTTGCATTACGTTGACGGAATGTATGCTGTATAACTCAATGTGCTCTGTAGTTTACAACTTATCTGTTTGTATATATGCTTAGCTTGCTTTTATGTTGCCTCGATCTCAGCCCTAGGAGGCGGCTGAGAGATGGAAGGACACGGTCTCAAAAAGACATCATGTAGAATTCACTTTACAGAAAAGCCGCTCACCAAAGCACAAACAATTTTTGCCGCACTGGCTCGTGAAACGAAATCATCAAAAAGGTCATTCAGTTTGCACCTAGTCCGATAAACACCTCGTAGTCGACTCACAAACCCCGGAAAATTGGCTTTCAGCATGTCTTGCCGCTTTTTTTCTTTTGGAAAAAGTGTCCTTGGTTGAAAGTGTCTCTATGACAATTTACTCAGCTCTCGCGGCTTTAACTAACTCGCTTTCTACTGCTCATGAAAATGGCTCTCACTTTCAGGTTGAGTGACTATATATGCGCAAGTAGTTTTATGCCAACTTTGTTCCGCAGCCATGTATTGGAGAAAACAGTCAATCAGTGGGCAGCCAATGAATCTGCACTTTGATTGATCCATGAACGAGAAAGCCCGAAGTCTCTTTAGCTGCATTGAAGCAGCCGCCACTGCTCTCACGTTGACCGAAAAAATCCCTCCACAATCTCCAGTAACGCACATTTTAAACATTGCGTGCGAAGACCACTTGAAAACGTATTCATGGGGCTATTAGGCTGCCAACATATTTCTTTGCAAAGTAGAGCGTTCGCCAACTCACTTACAGGGCAGCTCATAGCGTTCGCCAGAAGGAGCGAATAGGCAGCCCCAAATAGTCGTCCTGTGTAGGCAAATCTGTGAAGCTACGGTATTCACATAAATAAAAATGGGCACTGAAACAGAGAATGTCAACGAAGATCAGATACCGTGATGAATCACTGCAAGCAAAGTCCAGGAGTTATGCTAAGACTGTTCTGTTCGGTATTTTCAGCAAAACATTCGCGAGCCGCCGCCGAGGTTCACATAATGTTGGCTTTGGAATGCTGTTCATTTGACAGCATATCAGGTCTTCTTTGAATTTCATACTGGATAGAGGCGCATGTTTGGGTTTTAGAAGGTTTTTCAACTCTCTCATAATTTTTAACCCGATCTGTCGTTACCTATGCCGTTACGGTTAAAATTCTATAAATTGTATACTTCCCATACAAAGAAAGCCTTACGTACCTTTATGTCATTAAGAAAATACTGCATAGGACTTACAAAATTTTTCAGTGCATACGACCTACAGTGCGTGACCTATCTCATGAAATGTTGGCTGAAATTCTGAAATGCGTTTTCGATTAGGAAGGATTACTTGGTCGCGGTTGTGATACTGATTATCTTAAGGCATACTCTTATAACATTTTGGACTCGGCAGGATGTCGGCTTTTAAATGCACTTCTTTTCAGTCTCCTGTAGAAAGCGTGCTTGATAAAAAATGACTACTTAAGTAGCATGCATTTTCCCCATTGATTTTCGATGGTCTTGGAGATTCAAATATATTTTATAGGAACCACAAACAAAATATGCTTTCTTTTGATCAATCAATAGAGGATCACATCTTCTTTATATGTTATACTTAAGGAAGGAGTATAATAAGGTTTTAAAAAAGTTTTCTAATTGCCGAAAAATTTGGAGCCTGATCATTCGTTGAATCAGCGCTTAATGATTACACTCTACAAGGTGCATGCGTTCCGCGTAAAGAAAATCCCATATTTTTCTATGTCATTAAATAGATATCATACAGGGTCCATAAAATTTGGCAATGGATGCGGACCATGTTGTACATTTCATGAGGAGCAATGGTAAACGGCCAGGTACGATGCTATGTGAATGGACATATCGCGGTCTTAAAAAGTCTCATAATTAGAAACTTTTTTAAAACCTAATTATACTGCTTCTTTCAGTATAAAATCTAAAGAAGATGTGATCCTCTATTGATTGATTAAAAGAAAGCATATTTTTGTTTGTGGTTTCTATAAAATATATTTGAATTTCCAAGACCATCGAAAATCAATGGGAAAAATGCATGCTACTTAAGTAGTCATTTTTTACCGAGCACGCTTTCTACAGGAGATTGAAAAGAAGTACATTTAAAAGCCGACATCCTGCCGAGTCCAACATGTTATAAGAGTATGCCTTAAGATAATCAGTATCACAACCGCGACCAAGTAATCCTTCCTAATTGAAAACGCATTTCAGAATTTCAGCCAACAAGTCATGAGATAGGTCACGCACTGTATGCTGTATACTCCATAAGGAGCATAAATGAACGCACGGAGGCGATGCTACTTGAACTAACTTTTCACGATCTTAAGACGCGTCATAATGACAAGCTCCGTTGAAACGAGAAATGTACTTTTTCGTGAAGATCGGTTTTGTAATCAGAAGCGTGCAAGGAAACATATCTAGATCATGTTTCCTACAAAATATCCCTCGATTTGTAAGGGCACCCAGGTCAATGGAAGAAACAATATCCCCTAAATAATCATTTTTCATCGATTTCGTTTTTGCAGACGACTGAACATAAGTACATCAAAAATCCGGATTTGTCGCATCACGGACGTGTCTTGGGATTATTCTACCCAATGATCAGTATTACAAGCCCACTAAAGTAACCCTTCCGACTCGAATAAACATGGCTGAATTTCGGTTTGCATTGCAATAGGTCGGTAACTGACTGTGCATAGTCAGCGGTAATAAATATACTTTGTTTTTGCAAACTGAATGGGTGGTTGAATAATGCTTCTGGCGACATGGGCTGCAATTAAATATGTTTCCGTCCCCATGGATAGGACATCTGGCTAGATACAGAACTGGGTGATTAAGGAGGCAAAAGTGACGAGCACAGGTCTAGCTGCCGTCTACGAGGGCTCTAGATCCGAATATCCGAATATCGGACAAAACGTCTCCTGGAGTAAATAACCAAAGGAAAGTAGTACTTTCCTTGCTGCAGAAATCCGCGGAAAAGTCATGAAAACAGAGTTGCCCAAATGTCACAATTAAAAAACATAAATGCTTTTTCGCAAAATTCAACTTGATTGCCATAGGCTCCGAGCGCCTTCTGTAATGACGCTGAAATTTGGTAGACGATAATACCTTTGTGGTTTTTGATGTCCCATAAACCATCATACCAAGAGGAATATCATTTGGGTTTTTAACTTGCAAGTATAACTCCAACTGTCAACTGGAAATCAATATTTCATTCCAGGACACTAACGCCCCTCTGCACAAGGGGACAATACATAGAGCAGATTTTGTCCTTAAGACGTGCTAAATGATAAATAGCCTATTCGATGACGTTTATCGTCGGAATTTGACAAATTTTCTTTGAGCGCAAAGCATTCATGTCGGCAATCGTAGCCGGCGACTCAGGCCATATAACATTTTTGGACCTAAGGTATGATATCGCACGAGCCTCGAGGTGCAAGGTCGCGCAGTTTTAATTTTTTTATAGATTTCAACCATGTACTCGCAGATGCAGTTGCGGGTCTTACCTACATACTCATTTATTTATCGCCTGTTTACATACTACGTGACGAAAATGCGTACAAGCTATCTTAAAATCATCATGAGTACTGAGGTTGAGTTTCGTCAGGTCCGAAAGAAACGCAGGGCAAGCAGATTCTAGATTTTGCTTAAAAAAACAAATTTTTGGATTCAGAAGAACAGCCCTTGCTCATACTGAGATCCCGCATTTAAATATAACTATTAACACCAATAATTTTCATGTTCTTTTTACTTATTAGGCAAGACTATAAAATAGTCGCACTCAGCGATCTCGGTGTGTAGCAGACGAATGACATTTTTGATGAACACCGAATATTAACTAAGCAAACTTGTGTAGGTGAGTTAGATACTTTTGAAAGAACGCTTATCGGGTAAAGTTATTTGAGCAAACATCGAATTTTGAAAAAGGTGTTTAAGGATATGCTTCAGCTAATTTTTCCAGCTAACATGTCATGATTCATTTCCAGAGTGCTAAAGAGGGCACAGTAAGAGCCACAAGTGAATATCCGACTATCACGCGCGCCCAGCTGAAACCGATCCGTGTTCTTGAGTCCTCGTCAATACTGAAATGCAGTTTGCAAAGCAGCTTCTAGTGAGAGCGCCTTTCTTCTAACGAGAAAGCATTCAAGATTCGAGGTGATTAATGGACTAACTTATGTTTCCGCATTTCGCAATTTGTATATAAAAATTAACTTAGTTGAGAAAAAATCCACGCCGAGGGTTAATAAAAACGCGGAAGTCGTGGTGGAAAAACGTCAACGAACATGACGTCTTAGTGTTTCTTTTTAACTTTCAAGTTTCTACTTAAGATATCATGTATTCCGAATTTATATTGTGGTTCGCAAAATGTGACATAAAGTTCTGTTTTATTTTTAAGTTAGATGATTTGGCAGATTTTGCATAATTCATATTGACCCAACTGAACAACTCGGCGCCTCGGTGGATTCCAGACGTTGCAGTAGGGTGGGTGGATAAATGACTCAAATGTGATTAAACTCGCGTCGTCCCGGGGGGCCGCGTAGCTCAAATGCTTAGAGCGTTGGCTGTACTAAAGCCTTACCCTTACTGCGTGGGTTCGAATCCCACCGAGGCGCCGACTTTTTCACGGTTGGATCAATATGAATTTTAGGCTAGAGCTAAAAGTGTTCTTAAAAGCCTGAGACCGTTTAAATTCGCTGTTGAACAATGAAGACAGCCACTGGGAGCTTTTACGGTACAATAAATACGACACGCGACGTAAATCGCTGCCAACCAGACCATCGCCCTCCACCTAACGCAGGAACTGCCAGCTGGCGGATTCGGAAGGCAGTAAGCTTCAAAGTTCGTTTCATGATGGCGAAACCAGTTTGATAATTTTGACATGTTATCTGTTGAAGATGGCAGGCGTCTCACTTATACTTATCTTTGAAAGAAATAGCCCGATTTTTGAAACTGTGCGAGATTACTGTTAAACTGACAAGTTAAAGTATGGTACGGAACTAAACCCAAAAAGTGTCCAGCATCAAAAATGGAATAAGCCTGTTTCCGTGTTTTTTTATTTACCAGTCAGTCGTGGACGATGTCAAACATCTTCGGCGTTTCTTAAAAAGGTAAGGAATTTGTTAGAATATAGCAGAAAGTTGTTTGCGGTCAGACACACTAGTTTGCTTTGAACGATCATAGTCTCCCACATTGAAAACTCCCTTTTAATACGTAAATGAACAACTCCAGTCAGCCGTTTGTAAACCGAATACTAAGTCGGCCTACTTTCTGTTCTGTGTTATCAACAAGTATACACTTGAAGGTGATTTTCAAGAGACAGTTAGGAGATGAAGATTTAGTCACTGGAGCAGGGGGCTTCTTTATTTCGCCTTCGGATTCGCTTTAAAAAGCATCATGCAAACAGTAACAGATTGTCGACGCTGCGGCCATGGCCTATCGCTAAAATCCCAGTGGCCTAAAAAATCAGGCAGTTCGGAAAAATGGTAAATTCGACGCAAATACTGAGCATTAACGCCAATATGTGATTCTGTCTTGGCAAACAAAAGGTCCGCAACCGCTCTAGGCGATAGGTTCACTATTAACCTGCTTTTAATGGGGCAGACTTACGCTGTGTCTACTTCGCTCACTCTTCTCACCTTCACCGCATCTCGATGGCAAGTGAGTGTCAGTCAGTCAAAGTTGGGCATGATATGACCAATTTGAAAGACCCATCTGCCCGAGCCATAAGCGACTTGGTCCCTATTTTGCACGTATCAAGCTTTATTTAGGGGGGGTGTTTCAGGTCTCGCAAAGGTAAGATGGGCCGCCACGGCCATATTGAGACCCTCAGTCCAGGGGAAAACTGAGTTGAAGCCCTCCTAGGTACGAATTTTAGTTGCCAGGATAGAGTTATATGGGCCAGGTTTGTTATATTGAAGGACACAGTGGAAGAGGACAGGTGGCGGAGTGTAGACCTCCTGGCCGCCGGCTGCTACAATTTTGAATTGATCATCAACATGCAGAAGACGGTGGTCCTGCACTGTCTCGTCAGCTGAACCCCACCTACATCAGCGAACCAATTCGCGTACCAGGGAAACACAGCTTTAAGGAATCCCAAGATCGACGACTAAGTAGCACGTCGAATCTCCAAAACCAGCTCGGCCCTCGGCCGGCAACAGAATCCAATTTGAAATGACTTTGGAATTAAATTCAACACGAGACTAAAGATATATGGAGATGATGTCTTGACAGCGTTGCTGTTCAGGGAAGCAACCTGGACAGTGTGAGTGTAAACTGAACGGGGAAGCTCAATTACTTCCACTTTATCTGTCTCCCGAGAATAATGAAGTTGAGATGGCAAGATAGAATTCCACACGTAGACGTTCTGGAGCTAACTGGTTGCTTCAGCGGCCGCGCGATGGTGAGGCAAATCCAACTACAATGGAGCGGCCACGTCTTGAGGATGGACGAAGAGCGTCTTTCCTAGGCGGCTATCCTACCGCGACGTCGCCATGGGTGCTCGATAAAAGGGACAGAAATGAGCTTACAAGAGCATTCTGATATTCTTTCTCACGAATCTGCAAATCGACCCGGAGACACTGGAGAACCCCTCCAACAAGACATAGACCTGAAGAACCGCTACGAAGGTTCGACCAGCAACCTACGTAACCAACCAGATAGCCACTGCCAAAAGCAAAAGAGCGGCTCGCTGGCCTTAAATCTAGCAGTCCAATAACTCAAGTGGCCAACAACCAACAGCTCAAAAAGGTCTTTTAATTTTAAACCTGGTCCTTCGAATGTTCTCTTCTGCGCCGGTTGTTGTTTTCCCTTTTTGGTCAATATTATCCTACAACGACCTTAAAAAACGGTCAAGCAATTTGTTAGTCGAATTTTGAATGACTTTACCCATCCCTTGAATCCTAATTTTACTTCTGCGAAGTCTTCCCTCTCGATGAGCAGCGGCCTCCGACTTGTCTCCTGTCGCACATCGGCATATTGAGATTCTGTATTGCCATTCCTGGCGCGCTCTCTTACGTGTAAGGAGATATAAACACAGATGCTTAGACTTGAACTGCCCAATTATAATCGTTTCTTTCGTGTTAAGCTTTTCCACTCCGAAAAAATCTATTGATTTATCGACTATCCATTGTGAATGGGGTCAATGTTTTTCTGAAAATTTTGAAGTTATGCTTTCAAAATAAAGCGAATTCTCCTCCCGCCCTCCCTCTCTCTCTTTCATCATGTCCACGATGCCATCGGACATTCGTCATACGAATTGGCCCAATGCACTACCAACCCGGAATCCCCTACTCCTGCCACAGAGATCGACTCCACTTTCACCCCTACTATTTCACTCCCGCGACGCCGACGACCGGCACCACCTGCAAGCAAACTCTCGATGTCCCGTCGCCCATCTACTGACATGGCAGAAAACGTCTGAAGCCGTTTACCGGACCTGGTTCAACGGCCAACAGAGGAACCACGTCGGAAAAGCTGAACGATTTGTCCGGACGCGAATAGCCGAACATGCAGCGGCAGCGAGGAGGAGGGACACCGGCCCTCAGGTCGCTGCGCATTCGGTGGGACGCGGCTACATCTTTAATTTTTACGAAACCGTAGCTCTCGCAAGAGGTGACAGCTGCATGAACCGTAAGCTGTTTTAGTCAAGGGTCTCTGGCCTGCAGTCAACTAACGAGCGTAATGATCTCCCACCTCCATATTCTGTGCTGCGACTTTATCTGGACAATGTAATTGGCCACGCCTGGGAGGACGTGGACGACCAACAGTTCCATTGACAGCGAGCCAAGTTGCCGAGTAATCATTCTGCCAAGAATCAGCACCGACAATGAAATCGCGGCCATTAACGTCTCGGGTGTGGACTGACCCGCAGCCATGAAGGTAGGTGTCGCAAATCACAGTAAGCATGTTGTTGCATGGCAAAAGTTTCCTATAAATACTGTGCTATTTGTGCCTCCATTATCATTATCTTCGACTGTTTCTGATGGCGGGGTCGATTGAGAGCCCGGACTTTGTGCGGTCAAAAATCTTGTTCCAGCAGTGCCATCCTCTCCCTCTGATCCTCTACTTGAAACTCGGTTGTGAGTTTATACCAGTCATTTATGATGTCTTTTGCGGTTAGATTAATATACAACGGATAGGCCATCGTTCACATTTTACGGCGACGATGCAGGTTAACATTTTCCAGTATGGCGGTACTTATGCAAAGCAAAAAATATGCTTTCGAAATCGCAGGCATCATTGAGTAGCGGTTTGAACAGGATGATGAGAAAAAAATTAGTCTTAGCAGAAAACTGCGCGTGAAGCATACATCAGGCAGCGTTATCGGAAAAAAACCAAGTCACTATTTTGACTGATAAATCGGCTACATGAATGAGTTTTAAATGTCATTAGCGAATGGAACTCCATTGCATATGCTCCACTGCACTTGACCCTGTTGACTGCGTATTTTGCAGTCAAGAAAAAACCAGCTGACGAAAGATGAAAGCATTGCTGACGGGAATGTTGTCTGAAAAAATGGTCGCCTTTTCTTCCAAGTTGGTTCGCCTTATATTGTACTTCCAAAAAATGTAATAGGGATTTTCTCATTCGTACTAGTTAGTTTTGCGGCTTTGCGTTTTGAGTTGACACTGCATCATCCCTACTGAATCTAACTGTTTAGGTCCAGTAGAAAATGTGCAAACAAAAACAAAGCGGAAACGTTAAGAGAAGTGGAAGCTATCTCAGGTTAAACCCATTCACAAAAGAAAAACACTTTAAATTAATCCTCCCTAAAGTTTTTGTCAGATATTTTAAGTTCGCCACTTTTGAGGCAGAGTATACAGGTCGGCATAAAAAGAAAAAACTGGACTTCGCGCCATATCGTTGGCTCTCGTAATGCTGACGTTCGATTACTTTATCAGACAGATCAGCCTATGCTCGAGCAAGAACATGAGCGCAGGTTGCTAGTTTGGTAACCAGTCTAGAGTCAAACTGGTTAACTTTTAGGTGAAGTTCGGATTGTTGCTTGAAGACTGAAAAGGTGCTGTTTGAATTATTTTCTGCGTTTTTCAGTCCCATTGACCAATCCAAACTCTGCTATGATTTCAGATGGAGTGCACATAAGTCTCTGGCTACCTCGACTAGACAGACGTGATAAAGGAACACCGTTGTTCTCAGGTAAACAATGATAACTTAGCAACCACCAGACTCTTTCGGTTGACGGACGTTCACCAAAATAGGCAGCAAGTATAATGCATAAAGAAATTGCCGTTTTCCTGGATAATCCCCTAGGAATTAGAGATTAAGTTAAAATAATAAACGAACTCTATCTTGAAACACTTTTAATCATAAATACATCAAGAATTTAACAAAACTAAATCCAAACAAACGGAGTTGTTTTCTCTGGTAGCAGAAAACGTGACAGTATCAGTCAGGGAAGTTCATGGATGACAAGTGTGCCTTCATTTTCTTCCGGACTTTCATTTAAGAAAATAAAAAAGACACGACAATTCGTCTATTAAGCAACCTAGCAATCCACGTTTTTCATATTTGAGGCGATTAATCGTTTGACTAAGAGTATATTGATCACAGAAATCCTTTGGAATATTTTTTTAATTTGGCGATTATGCTTTCTACCAACATGAGGTCATAAGCCTTGTGCTGCGAAAAAAATAAAATTAAGATCCCACTGCTCAGGTGATACTTTTGAAGTATCGTCTTATTTTTAAAGTTTGGATGATCGCAAGCTGAAAAAACGACCGTGCTAAGCCTTTAATTAAACACATCGATGACAACAAAGTGCTCGAGGGCATTTCCAAGAAACATTGAGGCTGAAGGTATCACACCGTCGTCAGAAAACCCTCAATTAATTTTGCACAAGAACTATTGTTTTAATGCACGGGAATCTGCCCTGCTTGGAACAGTATCTCCTAGGTCCATTCCAATATCTTGATTGCTGCCCGCCTCGTCGCCGTAAAATGGTTTTTCCAACTACATGTCTGCCTAAAAAGTCGCAGAAAATAGTCCTCGGGGAAAAGTAAAAAGCAACAATGTATAAACTAAAGTATTTACCAGAACAAATACGGGGAATGCTGAGGGACCCGCTGATAAACCGGGCCCCTCCCAACTGTGCCATGCAGCGGGAGAGTATCGGTGAAACACGCGTGTTTGGGCTCTTTACTAGTACCTCGGATGCTCCAGTCTTCATCATTTTCGGTCACAAATACAACAATGTGAAAATTTTAAATCCAGACTTCTCCTTTTTTTGTATTACCCCAACATTTCTGACAAACATCCAGCAGTCTATCGGTCGTCCTACTGTTACTGCGGCAATTCCTGGAGGACATTTGGCAGGAGAGTATTTTAAGGGAAGTTTGTTAAAACGTTGTTCTGTTTTTTTGCTGTTGCGAAAAGTTCCTTTAAAAAGCTTTTTGGGGGAGCAATATGCTTTTCAGTGGCCCCTTCGCATTATTGGTCAACTGCAAATTGCTCGCTGTTAATTAAGTGTTCTGGTCGACATATGAACACCGCTTCTTGAGTTGCCATGGGTTTTTCGCTAATTGGCGCGCATTTCGTGATTATGCGCCTTAAGGAAATACTCCCTCTTTCATGCATGCAATTTCGAGAATTATACTTTTGCATACTGTGACGGTGAGGAGTAAAGAAAAGTGTATTCATGTGGGAAATATTTGCGAGAATGCAAAATCAATGACAAACGTTCGAAATACTTCAGTACTTGTTTTTTATCCAGTTTACTTTATGCAAGGCCTTCTCCTTAATGCGACCTCTATGGCACACCCACTCAGATGGGATCTGAGTCGTATCTTCCTTGTTTTAGGTAGAACCCTCGTCCTTTGTGCGCAGGTCTGGCGTGTAGCATGCCTAGACGGGTTGTTTAGATTTTTCAACCAGTGCGCTCGATCCCACCTCTGATCACTGTCTTTTCCTGACACTGGGCCCAGGAGGGTGCGAGAAAAGTGGATGCGAAAGACTCAGCCCGCTCTATTGTGGGACACATGGTGTAGACGGCTGTTCGCGTCCACCGACCTATCGATTGGGAAATGTGGTCGCACCGTTGTCATCTGCGGAGACAAATGAGCATGTATTTTATGAGACAAACCTACTGTCACTCATTTCTCACCGCCTTGCAATCCCAAATGCACTTTGTGTCTCGGTTTTATCGCTTTATCTCATCACATCTTCTGTTCAAATACGCTCCTGACCATTTTTATTGTCGGATATGATGGTTGAGACGGCGTTCTGTAAACAAAATCCTTGAGCAAAATTGAAAAAATTTGCTCATGTTGCTTTTTATTCTTTTCCAGCAAAGGATAAAGCTATTTTTGAGCGACCTGACAGGTTAATAAAACTGTATACGGCTACATCCGCCTTTACTATTTTTCTTCCTATTGCTGATCATTCTCATGAAAATATTGGTTTTCTGGTGTCAGCCTATTGCCTCTTAAGAGAAAATTCTCGATAAATGTGGTCCCAAGTAGTCCACTTTATATTCCGTCAAGCATGTAAATTACTAATATGTACACGATATTCGCATGGGGGTCTGTGTTTCCAAGTGTTATGTAGATTCTTATGACAGAAAACATTCAAGGAATCTGAAAGGGCAGCCGGTTATTTTCTTCGTGGTGAATAGGGTATGCCTAAAAATATAACTTATTTATGCTACTTCGAAAGAAATCCCAGACAACGGGAGCTATTGCAGGCGAATGAAGGATTCTACAATTCAACCAACGAAAGACACGATCAACAGACACCAAACCAAATTTGGGCCGAGGGAAAAATCTCTACCCTTGCAAAGAACATCCATTATTTAAAGTAAAGTTTGTCGAGTGTATCGATTCACAAACAGTCATGCGAAAACCGCCTAAAATGCGCAACATCATGACGACCACTGAAGGCCCAACAAAGTAGGAAGAGAAGGAGGAGGAGAGGGAGGACGAGGAGGAGGGGGAGGAGGAGGAGGAGGAGGAGGAGGAGGAGGAGAAGGAGGAGGAGGGGGAGGAGGAGTTATGAGACGCTCACCAGAAACTCATAGATAAGACAACTGCCTAAGATTTATTGGAAATCCTAACGACACACCAACATTCTTCTGGGAACAGAGGCTCCCGGGGTTACTACGGGACTTTCTGGGACACATTGTCAGTCACATACAAGAGTTTGTCAAACATTCCTGCAAAATTTGAGGAAAATAACCTGCAAAAAATTAAAACTGAGCTTATTTTTGATGTTGTCTTTGCATTCAACAAAACATGCTCCCCTAAACGTGAAATGGTTAGACATGAAGTTAAGTACCCGGTGCTTCAGATGGCGTTGCGCTGGGGGGTATCTATTCCCAAGTCCAAACTTAAACCCCGACTCTAATCCCCTAGAATTTTGAGCAAAACTAGCCGCTATACTGGAGTACGTGTTCCCGTTTTGCTAATCTTGCATTGCAGACTGAAGGATATTGCACGTCAAAGGAGAGAAGTGGACCTGCTGCGTACGAAATGATGGACGTCTGTGTGCTCCATCTGAAGTCAACGACTTTTATCCTCCGATGCCTTACTGAGTACACAGATAGCCATATGCAGAAGCCTGCCGCAATGTGACAACGTTTGATGAAAATGGCTTGTGCAGAAAATGGAACTGTGCCTCATCACAGAATTTTTAATAACCCTGCGTCACAGACCAAAAGAATATCGCACATCAAGAATGGATAACCACTGCACTGCCTTCTCGCGAATCCCTTAACTGAAGTATCTGAAACGTCTGCTATATTCTACGCTCGCTGTCCCTAGTAATTCACTGATTTAATCATAGTGTGGCGAGATTACACAGGACTAGTTTTAACATATTTGAACCCTTATCGTGAGAAAGACGTTTACCGTCCACGTAGCGGAAAAGTCTCCGGCAAGGATTGAATACGTGAGTCCACCGGGGAAATAACACAGTGGCTCCTGAAATGGGGAAAGGATGTTAATACTAATTTTATCAGCAGGGCAGAGGGAAATGACAACTAACGGAGTCTGCAGAAGGCACTGAGAAAACTGGTATTCATTTCATCCAATAGAAGCGAAGAGACGAGCCCAAGGAAGTAGTCTTGAAGAAGGAGACACGATCGCTGGGACAAGAGCTTTATTAGCCTGTCGTTTCGAATTTCTGCTCGAATCTATCATCAGAGACAACCGTATCTGCTGTTGTCTCTGATGATGGACTCGAGCAGGAATCCGAAACGTCAGGCTAATAAAGCTCTTTTCCCAGCGATCGTGTCTCCTTCTTCAGTTCACATCATCCGTTTGTTTACGTACTCCAATGAGATACCAGTGCAGATGGCAAAATCTAAAAGGTGCGAATCAGGTGCAAGTAAAAGGTTGAAAAACAGACAATCCGGATTTATTAATCAAACGGCGTCGGGCTGGGTGAGACAGTATGCGGCAGGCAAAGTTTTGCCCAGCCTTGACCCTTTCACTAACCCCAATCTCTAACCTAACCTTAAGTTCAACCCACAAATTTAATCTCTTCCCTAAGCATAGCCAAAAACGTGACCCTAATAAAAAAATACCTGTCAAAATCAAATAAGCGGGCATGTTATATTAATAAAGACATGGGTTTTCATATTCAGTTGCCGCCCATTCTCTGTCCCATGCACTTTGGGACTCAATTCAAATGTACCCCTAGGTGCACTTCATAAAACAATATATTTATTTAATGATATAGGAAGAAGTACCGACAGAGATAGATAAAGCACGTCTTCGTCGGCACTCTTCCCTTCATTTAAAATTCATAGACGACACTACTTGATTTAGAAAAGACGTCATTAAGGTTCCCCCTTGAACTTCCTTTCCCCGACAATTTGACTGCAGAATCTGCAAATCACCCTATTTCCAACAGTATCATCGGAAGCAAGAATAAACTGGAAAATTCGGAAACATAAAATTGCACCAGTCGTTAGGCATCAAAGGTAGGCAAATTAATAATTTCCCTGATTTGCCCTGGGAAGATGCAAAAAATTCAGCGGAGTCCTTAAACATGAGAAAAAAACTAAGCAGCACGGTTATGCACTCTGACTACCCATGCAATGGAATAAAGCTGCCTATAAACCCCACGAAGACCTTGGAAACCAACATTAACGTTGATTGTTTGTTGATCCGACTTGAGTGACGTCGCACGGATAAATTTAAATCAGCTGACCATCAGCGTGAGGTACATGAACCGGAGCAGGTTAGTACAGGTGAGATTCTGTCCCCAACCAGGCAAACCTCACTAGTTTTAACAGAAGGAAATGTTTTAACTCTTATACAACATATCGGTGAAACTCTTTATGCTGCCAAAATCGAGATCGCTTAGCAGGAAATAAGGGTTGATGAGGGGTAACGATCAGGTAGACTAACCCAACGAGGTAACATTTTCTGCGTGCCAAAGTATGTATAACGAAGAAATTTCTTGTCGCCACGCAGATATAAATCAATCAATAGACAGGGTTGGGCCCAGTATTCTATTTTATATGATTTTGACCAGCACTGAGCAGACCAATTGTTATTCCCCTTTACCCCACCCTCTCTGTCATAATTTTTAAAGATCGTATACTTGCCAAGTCAGCATTTCTCCATCAAACGAGTTTTTCACACATTCCCTCATGGTAGGGTCACAGCAGTTGATCGTTCCCCCCTTTGCGGCGAAATGGTCTGCAAGGTTCTGCGTAATCGACTGCGTTATTCACGCTTGCATGACATATCGGACACTATCTGCTACTATACAATAGCTCGTCTGTAGGAATAAGTCATGTCCACGACTCCCTAAAAGGTTATTGCTGGCCTGCACTCAGACTGGAGGACTTTTATGGCACCCAGCTCAGTCCTGCTGCCCACGCTACTGGTACTCCAATGGCAACCTAAAGTCGCACGGTGGCAGATGAGCACGGGTACATCGGCTGTACAGGCATGCACACACATTGCTCACGTGTTGGTTTTATCTATACGAACGAGCCTGGCTACAGTCATCAGCACTTTCCATCGAAAGATGACATGGAAACCTGGTGACCAGTCCGATGAATGCTGTTATCCTGTTAGTTTATGACTCCCAAATTCAGGAGAGTTAGCTTCTCCTGATGGCTCATAGGTTTGTTCTAGCGAGGAGGGGTCGCAAGGGCGGCATCGGCCTCTTTCCTCTCCCCTTCCCCACCCATCGTTCATCGGTAGCAAGTTGGAGTCCAGTCGACTGGAGATGGCAGCGGAGCCAGTTGTCGACTCCGCCTGTCACTCGTACGCAACTAACCAGACTGGTTTCAAGCATCTCGCGTCAGAAAGAGTCGTTATAAAGTGGCTGATCACGAAGCTTATGAAAACACAAGTTGATTGGTTCAGCATTCGAAATTGGCGGCTGGATGTTCCTGGACAGAACGCGTGCCAAGTCTGAATGCTCGTTCGCCAAAGTTACGCGATCTACACTGACTGACCGACCGCATGAATGTCTACTGAAACTATGAGACGCGTCTTCGATCAGAAAGGCTTACTGAGTTGGAGTTGTAATACTGACTGTCTTGCGGTACGTCTCAAAGATATTTCAGTCTCGTCGAGATGCCGGGCTTTATATGAGCTACTTTTCGACCGCCCGAATGAATGCTGCGCTCCGTGGAAGATGGCTACTTAAGTAGTATGTATTTTCATTAATTTGTCACGTTTTTATACATTTAAAAATACTGCGTAGAAAACATGCTGAAACAAGGCTATTTCATGGACTCAATTTGCGGCAAGTCACGCCTTCTTAAAGTTTGTTCAAAGAGAAAGGCTACCACACAGTTTTTAAAAAGTTCGTAATTATGAAGTACACTGAGGCTGTGAAATAATGCTTCAAATAGCATCGTATCTGTCCGGTTCTTAGTGCTCCTTATTGAACATGCGACGAGGTCTTTATTCGTTCCAAATTCTTATGAAATCTACAGCAGGTGGGCTAACTCATGAAATGTCAGCCGAAATTCCGAAATGCGTTCTCGTTTTGAAAAGATTAATTAAGTAGGGTTGTAAAACTAATCATCATGCAGCGTAATTCTATAATGATCCAGTTACCACAGAAACATGCAAGAACAATACTCTGCAAAAAATGACTACCTAAGTAGCATGCAATTTTCGCATTGATTTTCGATGCCCTTGAATATTCAATTATATTTCATGGAAAACATGCATAAAAATATTCATCATTTTACTTATTCGGTATAAAATCCCGTCTTCTTACAATTTTATACTCGAAAGAATGGTATAATTGGGTTTCAAAAAGTTTCTAATTTTGAGATTTTTAATACCGTGAAATGGCCGTTCAAAAAACGCCATGTATCTGCATTTACGAATTTGGCTTGAATGCATACTTCTTAGCTTGTAGTTCGAGAATCCTCAGCGCAAGTGAAAGGACCGATCAGGTTCAAAAATGATCGGGAATTGCAAATCTTTTTAAAACCTAAACATACCCATTCTTCCAGTATAAAATTTGAATGAGACGAAAGTTACTACAAAACTGATACTTGGAAGGATATTTCTCTGTGTTTTCTACAAAAAGTGTACTTGAATTTCGATCTAAAGTGGGCACACACTGGCCAGCTGACCTCTCGAAACAAACAAGCTCCATATGGATGGCATAGGTCACGGACAGGCAAACGACTACCAGACCGAATTCGACCAAGTTATAATGGCTGAGAGGAGGGACAGCAAAGAACGTGGACAGGTTGATACATCCGTTTCGGATTTATTCTGCCTTCATTAATCTTATCATAAGTCTGACACCAGCGGAGACCAGAAACACACGCTTGTGCTCGCAGACGGCGGTCAGGGTCATGAGGGGCTGCATAAATGCACAATAAGCCCGAAACAGTACTGTGTCCATCTGCCCGCATCGTCTGTCGTCCCTTTTCTCTGTCACAGTTGGTGGTAAGAAGGAGAATACTCCCTGGATAGTGACGACATATACTCGCTAAGCTTTATGCAAGTGGGTAGTGGGGGAAGGGAGGGTGTATGCTTGCAGTCCAGAGGAATGGAAAGGAGCATGGCGATTAAGGAAGATTTCAAGTGGTAAGTCATGGATTGGTGATTGGTTTTTTGTGGGGGCGTAGGGAGGCGTGACTGTAGGCCCTCTTAGCGGACGTCACGATGGACATAAGGTTTGAGCCTGCGTAGACTGCGATGCGAGGCCTCGATTAATGCATGCAACTGTTGAGCAAGGTGGCTTCAGTGACGTCGAGTCATGAGGCTAGGGGCATTACGTACCTGGGCAAAAACAAGAAAGCAGTCGTCACTTTCATTAATACGATTGTCATGACATCGACCAATATAGCCAATGTAAATGCAGAAACAGCCACCACACAGGGTGTGGTAAATTAGTTTGCTTCTCTGCAT
>CACRXP010000056.1:453495-484034 GCA_902702965.1 Spirometra erinaceieuropaei | reverse complement strand
CGTGTGCCCATTATACGCACGCATGCCCTTACCTTGGCAGTTTGTCTAAGCGTTTGCCGCCGTCAGGTGTCCTTGAGCATGCACACAGCGCTTCTGATGGGTACTTCAATCTACTGTTGAACTGATGGTCGAGCAGTTTCTGTTGAGATTTACCGCTCGATGGATGCACTGCGTCTTAGGAGCAACGCTAGCAACACCCCAGTTGGCAAATGAGTGGTTTTTTTTCATAGCATCTCTATATGGTTACGAGGCTTAGGATTAGGGTGATAGTTAGGCTGAGAAGGGCTAAGGTTGGTTTTGGGGTTAGGATTAGGATAACGGGGGTTAGGGTCACAATTGGAGCATGGGGATAGGAACTGCTTGGAATTTAGCGCGAGGTTCGTATTCCCGTCTCCGACCACCCGTAGTTCTACCACTCTGAGAGGGGCATCCTTTTAACCTGTCGTGTCTCTGAGGCATGGGCCTGTTCTGACTTTGTATTCAAAGTAGCTAATTTGACCTGTTGCAGCACAGCATCATTGACGTTGATTCTGACTGTTTCAGAGTTTACAGACTGCACCAGTTAAAGGATATTTCGTCAACGCCAACCTAAACCGCAAAAGCAGAAACATAGGTGGCCGCATCCCATCCTAGACACTGCAGGAAGATTGGAAACAGAACTCGTAAACACCCGCGTGTTAGGCCAGAGGAGAATGGCTGAAGATGTACAACCAGTACACGCCAAAATTTTGAGAGCTAAAAATACCTTTCGGTGCCCATTCAAATGAAAATGGCCATGTAAGGGAGGCTGTAAAACTGATTAACAGGACGCACAATTCCGATCAATCCCTACACGGTAATGTGTTTGATGCCAGCCACTTACGTAAGTTTCCCTAGGAAAACCATCTTACAGGAGGTGCGCATTTTGACTGCTTTTCATGGGCTGCAAGTATTTTTGTGGGAGCGCGCTAGAACACAACGCACATTCCTTATAAATCGACATTCCTGTGTAACACAAATCACCAAGCTGCAGAGCGGTCTCGGAAGGCGAGCGCATCATCAGCCCAGTCCTGGTTGAAAGCAAACTTCGGACGCCTGCACACACACTAGGGCTTCACGTCCACGTGTTTGCTCAAGAAACCGATTAATCAGGGCCAATGCTTTTTGAAGTGTATGCGATCCGCGAGGATGAGAATGGACAGGACGTTGTGCATACGGCTATTGACGTGATGAGGCCAGTAAACTTTCTCGCGCCTATTCCGAGGGATAAGAACTGGAATTTATAGCAAAATTCAATCATTTATAATACAATCTATGCAATAAAAATCCGGCCCTTGCACTTATTTTAAAGGAAATAGTGTATTCTTATCATGTTATGCATGAAGAAGGATGCATCCACGTTATTATAAGGCTTGTAAATCTGAGACCTTTTGGAATCTAACATAATTATCCACGTAAACTAGCGTTTACATGCGTATAAAAGCTGCTTGCAAAGCATACAAAGCAGTTTATATTTGCAAAGATAAGTAAATTCGCTTCATTCGAGATACATGACAAGTAGTGGAGCCGTAATTTGCATTTCACAATACACAAGTAGTAACTCGGTTAAAACCCAAAGATGTCTTCTTCCAGTTGGGAAGTTTAAACAAGACACCCTTTCCTGCAAAAAGCCAACAAGAATTGCGCCTTTTGTACCTTCTATAGAGGAAGTGAGTGAACACACGTAAACTTTAAAAACCACCCCATTTATGTGGTGATGTTTACTGAGAGCTGTTCATACAGACGTCTGCGAAAATGTCAAGTTTGAGACCAGAGCATAACGCGCTAAAACAAGCCTTCAATTGTGTTAGATGTTGATAATATTTACAACCTCATCTAGATAATTGTCGTCCATTCGAAAGTTTATCGAAGGCTTGTGGTCATCGTTTTATAAGTCACGACTGGCAGTGATCGACTGCACAGTTGGCAAATTCCTGTCTACTCACCAAGTTTACTTGCTGTCATAAAAATCTTTTAAAAGCAGAGCGACCTTTTGTAGTCAATATTTTAAAAAGTCGGCAAATCGTGTTGGCAGTGGGCGACAAACACGGTTATTTCAAAAGTCCCCTACGTAATTCAGACGCTCCTATAAATACCCCCTGCTAGAACATATCCCTCTCCCAATAGCTAGGCCAAGCTGAGATAGACGGGACTGTTGCCCAGTTCAAGGGAAAACTAGCCCTTTATTTTTAGCACAACCTTTTAATAATACTGCTAACTTTTGCAGTGCTTGTAGCGCGGGTACTTTTTTGCGCAGATCTGGCTGTGGAAAAAATTGAACAACCAAACTGCACCCGTTCATCCCAGCTTGGCCAGCCCTTAAGACGGCGGCATGTGTTAGCAGGGACCGCACCCTCAATAAGCCTCGTCTTTTGATGTCTCTGATGACGGGTTCGAGCGAGAACCGAAAATGTTGTGCGGACAATCTTCTTATTTGAGCAATCACATTCGTGTTCTTTTTCTCTAGTGTATTTATTTCCTTTCACTTAAATTTCCGTCCAAGAAAGTCGATCATAAAAGTTCCCATGAGCATAATCGTCGAAAACTCAAAAAACTTCAATGTTCGCTGGCTATTTTAATGGTGTTAGTTAAAATGACAGAGTGCGTTTTAGTAGAAAACCTTCGGACCTTCTCATAGGTTTGTGAAGTGCAATAACAATCTGTTCCAGAGAAATTCGCCTAATATTCCAAAACCCATAAATAAATAAAGAAATACGCTTGATTTAAAAATCTGTAAGTATTAAAACAAAACTATGCGAACGCTTCAATTACTAAATTATTTTTAAAATTGATCCTCACGTAGACAATTAAACGACAGTATCATTTCCTAAAATGAGCATAACAAATAAAAATGCTTCTTCTTCTTTCCAATAGCTATTGAGTTTCCACGAGCGTGTTAAATCAATGGACAAAAATGTACTACTTCATCGCTGTAATACCATGTTTAATTGGCCAGGAAAAAACCATCGAGTGCTGTGAGTGAGCTAACTTAAAATTAGGTTTCATGCAAATAGTGTGTCCAAGTTACTTAAGCGAGCTTCGTTAAGTGGATGCAAATTAGACGGCGTTAGTCACTTTTTCATGTGTCCGGCGAACATTGTACTAGTGAGTTAAGTGCACATGTTCCCTTCCTTTAAGTTTATTTCGAAGCCTTAAGTTCTTATTCTTAAGAGATTGCCAGGGATTGTTCAGAGTAAGGAGTCCATCTCCAATCCAACTTTACTAATTAGGGACTTTTACTCTTCATTCGACATTATTTTCTCGTCTTTGCCTTCCGTGGAAAATGTCCACCCTTCTCTTAGTGCTTTTTTTCCATTTTTCTTGATAGAAGACTTGAAAACTTCTCGACCGGTATGGTGCAGGCGCTGTTTTCTCGCGACCTCGTCGTAGTATTGGGGGGAGGGAGATCGCATAATAAAGAAACCACAATTAATTGTCGCTTAACGTTTAAACACTTGGATGGCAAGAGCTTACATGGATCACAAGATGCGCCAAGACGATAACGGAGGAGGCGCTCTGTTATTACGTGCGAGACACACTGTGGAGTAAATAGCAAAACATAGCAACATGGTATTTTGGTCCCATTGGTAGGTGCCGCCATCCTGAAAGCTGGGTCTTATCGAGACGAGCAAGGCCACGGTCTAGTCGAAAGGGATCGTTCGGCCTTCATTTTTAGTACGACTCTGAATGGCATTCCCGCTCCAGTCGAAGTAGTACGTCCGCCAACCCCAGACATGTCCCCTCCACGGTCGTTTTATCAATGGGATCTTTATGCAAATGTTCATACTGGATCAGTTAACCCACCCGGTTCTCAGTTTCACATCGACGGGAATACGTTTATAGCATCCTGAGTACGGATTTCCAGTAGAAAATCAGCCAGCTAAGGATATTAATCAGTTTACCTGTACGTCATTTCCTTCCCCGAATCCTACTCTTCTCTATCCGCATCGGGCCTATTTGATACCGCAAAATAACTTGCAGAAGCTGACAGGTGCATCCGGACCCTATGTTCTGTGGGCAGTCAACCACTGGATGACGTAATTCACCACCCTCAGAAAGAAACATTCTTCCCTCTTAAACATTTCTTTTTAAATGCCAGATCCCTGTTAAATAAGATGCCTTTGTTTCTGACTCCGGTGTTCTTCCAATGCCCAGATATTGGTTTATTAACTGAGACATGGGCAACAGCTTCCGAAGCTGACTTCGAACTCTCTCTTCTAGGCTATACTTGAATTCGAAGTGATCGTCAAGACAGCCGTGGTGGAGGCAGTTGCATCTTCGTTAAGCAAGCACTGACCTTTCTGCCGCCAGACCTCTCGCATTTTCCCGCGGTATAAGGCAGCTGCTGGCTCCCGGTTGCACTATAAAATAAGCATTCTTATCTCTTTGACTGTGTTTATCCTACACTCAACACTAATGAAGATTCTGATCATTGTCTCTCACAGGCACTTCATGCTGCGGCAGACTTAAGCTTCATGTATCAGTTGGTTGCGGGTGACTTCAATCTTCTTGGAACACGCTGGTCTCCGCGTTCCGGCCCTAGAAAGTTCGAAGATTTACTTCAGGCTGTGGATGGTGAGATGTGGAGTCAGGTCGTCGATTTTCCCCACCTGGGGCTCAAGCATACTTGACCTAGTTTTCTGTAGAAGTTGCGCGCCTTTGTCAATGTCATCCCTAGGGCCACTCGGGAACTCAGACCACGACATAGTTGTTTCAAAGTTAGAACTCGTGGCTGACAAAATTTTGTCCCCAAAGCATACATTCTTCTTCGATTTCCGATCTGCTCGTGCGAGTGAATCACTAACACACCCTAATTCCCACGACTAGACTGCTAACTTCCCAAGTTCGGATGCATATGTTTGCATCGACAAACTATACTAAGTTTCGGATCCGCTGCCTCAGTTACCATTTCGAAAACGTACGCTCAATGAAATTTTTTTCGTACGTTCTGTGCAAGATATTTAATCTCGCTCTTAAAAGTGAAGTCTATCTTACTTTGTGGAAGGAACCACACATTTTGCCCATCCCTAAGCACCGTCACTCTATGTCATTTGATGACTTTCGGTCAATAAGCACCCTCCTCGCAGTTTCGAGAATCTTAGAGAAGTTGATCAGACATAAGATGGTGTGACACTTTACTGATGATAACCTACTAAGTGCTGCTCAGCATGGATTCCTTAAAGCTCGGTCTTGTGACACCATCTACAGCCTGTACCTAAAATCGCACAAGTGGGCTACTTCCGGGTGACCTACTCGATTAACACAGCCAGGCTATCTGTACCGAAAAATTCCAGCATTGCTAATCATTTACACATCAATGTATAGAGACCGAGAACATCCGATGCAATGTTAGTCATTCCCTTTCGGGACCCACGTAATTTTACGGGCAGCAGTTTTTTCTTCTGAACCGTCCAAACTATAGAAAACACTACCACTTGCATTTACTTTCTGAAGATTATTTTCAATGCTAGCTTGATCCCTAATTCATCTTTCTTTGGCAGTGCCCGTAAATTGGTTTTAGATACGGTTATTGCCGGTTGCTTGAAACCCGTATTTATGCGATACCACTAAGCATACGTCTATGCGAAGTGAACTTTAGCTACCCGGTCAGACCTATAGAAACCAGAGGCTGTCTTGGAATTGCGACTCAAAATACCCTTCGATGACCACATGAAAAGGCGCACTAGGGTTAATAAGAAGTCCGAGTCTGAAAGTAGTTTCTGTTATTGCCTTCCAATGTACGGTATGCGTTTCGCACAAAACCCTGCCCTTCGTTCTCGGCAGGGGATCAATCTGTTCCCTATACGCAGTCAAGTCCTTTGACCGGCTTTTTCAAATTATTCTGCCATGGCAAATATTTGAATAAGACATAAAAACCATGCAGTGTATCGTATTAAATCGCCTTTAGCTTCAAGTAGTATTTCGGGCAAGAGCGTTCACGAAATGCAATATATGGGGGTTACCGGGTGGGAGAAAACTATGGAACAATTACGAATATCGACTGGAATATAACGACTGTATAGCAAAATTATGGAATGTAAGGCCAAGCATAACTGTATCTCGGCAAATCTCGGCGTCGCCATTTTCGGTGTAGTTAATAGCGACGCAGTGGGCAAAATCTATGTCTGAGTGTCACATGTACTGTGGCTTTCTATGATCAGTCTCAATCGGCTCAACGGGGAATTGCTGATAGGGATGCCAACATCTAGCGCCATTGCAAGTACAAAAATATAATTCCGTGTTATCTAGGATTTGGCTACGGGTGCCCACGTAAGATGCGATTTTTAAATAGAGAGCTATTAAGAAATCTAAAACAGAAACAGGGTTGTTTTGGGGGCGTTTCGTGGTTCTTGCTAGGCTAAATGAAAAAAATGCCCTTCGTGCGTCTGCAAATTCAGCATTTCAAGACCATTTCTTCGGCAACCTTATGACTGTTGCAGGAATTTCTCAGAGTCGATCTCGTTGTCTCTTCCTCGCCCATGAACTGAGCGATTGTGCTAACCTGGAATCCATCTCCGCCTATGCATGGTCGAAATGACGGACGCGGCGTGGAGACAACGTCAGGCTTGCTACGAGCCCCATCCCCCGTTTGGCAACAGTTAACTGCTTGTGCGAAATCTTTAGAGCCAAAATAACGCGTCTTGTGTCCAAATCTGAATCCCGTTCTGTGCAACACATCTAAAGCCTAGCCACTCATTTGGGTAGACTACTTCTGCTATAACTACTACTGGTAAGACTACTAATGAGAGTGCGAATGCTGCTACTACTGCTATTTTCACCATTAGTATTAGTAATGCTGCCGGCATCAATATTGCTAGTACTAATACCGGCACTGTTGGTGTTGCTTCACTAATGCAACCATTACCATTATTGCTGTTGGTGCTACTACAAGTACCGCTATTTTAACTACTACTGGCATCACCTCGACAGTAGCGAACGACGATGTTGAACGCATGTTCCGCAGCATGATGGGCGCAGGAGAGGGAGAGAGATCGTAGTGATAGTAAGCTTGTGCCGAATCGACCGGAGCCGGAAAAATTGGTTAAGGTTCGTTATTTCAATGCCTCTACCTTAGCGCTAAAATCTATCCTATCGGAACAATCAGTAACTTACTGAGCTCTTGTTTCTGGTCACTTTATCCTCAGAGGCTGTCAGTCTGAGTTCTTCTAGTCTGCTAAGGAGACGAACAATTTTTGGATAAGATTTCCAGATAACAGCCATCGGAGCATGTTTTGGCATAAAATTCAATATGTATATAAGTCACTTTGCTTGATAAATAACTTACTCAATTGCTTTATTTTGGGAAAAGGCTTTTCCAGTCGACTACCTATCACTATGCAAAAGGCAAAAAGACCAAGTCTTGCAGCAGCATTTCTGACAAAGCAAATTCATCGATAACTGTACGTCCTGAGTAAGCAGCCACCGCTAACCCAACCACGCCTATCAGCAGAATAGACTCTGAGAAAATTATGATTAGGTCTACAATTAAATGTCTCAAAGGTGACTGAAAGAACCACCTCAACAGTGAATAAGCTCCACGCTCCAGCGGAACTCTACGGGAAGGCGCCCTGTTGATTGTCCATATGTGACAACTTCCTTAGCAGCTTAAAAGCACTACCATATAGACACCGTATTTCACCTATTTCGAGAAAGTTTCCTTACTTCATGGCGAAATCGAGGTCTCGACCAATCGGGTGGGTCTAAAAGAGGTGCCCAAGCAATTAACTGTAATTAAATCAATTAGTATGGTTTCGTGTGGCAACGTAAAAGGATTTTTGGTTGTTTTTATAGCCCTCTAAGAGGCACGGACGCCTGGCCTGTACAGCGTGTTCCAAGTGGGACCTAGCGAATGCTTCGTATGTCCTTGCAAGCAGTTCTTGAATAAAAAATTGCGACGCTCACCTCACTGTGCATAGCAGATGCGCTTCTCATTTTTGATTTGTACTTTGCGAAATTGCTTTTCACGACTATTTAATTTCCTCAGAAATTGACCGTTAACATGGAGTAAATCAGTCTGTCTGTCTGCCCAGCCTAAAATTCGGTAAGAATATTCACACGGAGATCTGTAAGCCATAAAGAAGATCGTCTGGTATTGCCAAGCAGACAGAAGACAGCTAGAAGTACGTGCATAAGTTATTTTTTGTTGTTTTTGCTAATTTTATCATGTTAGCGGCTGTCTTAATTGTTCAGATGCCACCAGTCTTAAATTGTTAACGTTGAGCTGCCTTCCTGACGCCACTCATTTGCCCTTTGCGGACTCTTGTTGAGCACTCAGTGCCGAACTTAAATTTATACCTGCCAAGATCTCTTGCAGGTGAGTCGCCAAGTTACCGAAACATTTGGCCGCAGACGGCTTTCTGGAACTAAGGTAATTTGATATCCGTAAGGCCGTTGTCCGGAAACAAATCTGAGATCTCTCTGTTCGAGTTTAGTACTGCACGTCTGCACAAGTCTTTGCAGACAACGCGTAACATTACTCGGTGCACTGGCTATTATCAGACCTTGCCCAATTTCAAGCTGAACCTCCCCTTGTTCATCTACATGAAAATAGGGACGCAAAGAGAGCGTTCGCTATTTGTCTTTCCGATTTGAAGTGATCATCCTTCTCTCGCCATGTTGGATTCGACCAGCAGATTGTATCGACCTTCAGCTAACGAAATCCAGCGAATAAAGTCGGAAGAAACTGCTCGACGGAGGAAAATGAGGATACAACAGGTTTGTCTAAATAGCCGCATATGTTGCGCACCAGACATCATGTCAGCCACGATCGTGATATCCCATAAGCTTATTAACACGACAGTCCATATTTTTGTGCTTTTTCCAAGCTTTTATGTTTCTGCAAATTAAGGTCCGAAGTATCGCAATGGCACACGCAGCTTATACAAGGAAGCGATATTTTGAAAAGCAATGCGCTGTTCTTTCTAAAGTCGCTCACGAAGTGCAAAGAGAGAAAACCCGCGCTGACATCTACGCACTTCAGGCCAAACAGGCGTTGTTGGATAAAGCCGTCGAGAAGCTCGGGGAAAGCCACAGAGTGGCTAGTTCATGGGTTAGTCTTGCTCTTTCCCTTCAGATATCTACGACGTATTGTATTTAATAAAAAAATTCGCCGTACATGTGTATTATGATAAACATTCTAAAATCATGCTCCTTGGGCCACGTCTTTATTCCTTAACCGCCTTTTATTTGAGGGAATTATCTTTTCCCCAGTCATCACGCTCCAACTCCATCTACTTCGCAACACTCCCGATCATATTAACTTGACAATGCTTGGTACTTTCCGCTGTAGCAGGAGTTCTCACGCGTTCATTCAGCATTGCTGGTACATTCGCCCGGAATTGAACCCACCGAGTTTGTATCCGATTTCGAGTGGCCGTACCATTCAGGATATCCTTCTTACATGTGAACTTATTTTTCCCAGCTAGTTAAGGTACGATACATCGTCCAGTCTTGTCTTCTGGGTCCTTGACCGGTGATACTGCGGGTTTCCGAAGACCTTCTTTGTTATTACCTCATCCACAATTAATGCTTCTCAAGTTCATGTGTGACATTTTCAAATGTCTTATTTTAACAATCTTGACTGACTTTATTTACCAACCTCCTAATGGTGTTATTTCACATGAGATGGTCCCCGTGCAAGCTACTTTTCAGCTGCGTAGTTTACCGACTAGCTCTGCGAATCTTCAGAATTTATCCAATTTTCTTATGGGGCATTGACTGTGCCTTTGTTACTTCAGTTCGACTTCCACTGCTTATTCACACGTCATTGCTACCTGTTTATGTGTAGGAAGATCCGGAAAAAAGCGAACAAAAGAAGGCTGAAAAACGACAGTTAAAAGCCAATGAACGTTTCAATGCTGCGTTCTTGGAGCTCATGACAGACAAAGCGATCAAAGAATGGCAGGCTTCCGCTTCTGTTCGCTACCGAGTGGCTGCCCTGGAGACAGAAAAGAAACGTGCCACTGCTGTGGCCGCCCTGCCTCCGCCACCTCCAGCTCCGTACTGTGATCCTTCAGTTACAGATAAGCACGCGAACGGGACCGCATGTGCTCATTGTGCAGGTAGTTCATAGTTTATTTTTTTAGCCGTATCAACTTCAGATGACTACGAGGTTTTTTCTCGAGGCAACCTACCCAATGCTATTTTGGTTGGCATGTATTTATAACGCTTGTTTGCTAAGGACCTTAATAAAAGGCTTGTGTTAGCGCTCTACGGACATTTCAATTTGCCTATTAAATTATTTATAATCTTTCGCGCTGCGACAAAAGGACAGTCGTTTTGACTGTACCAGAAGTCTAGCATGCCAAAAGTCCCATTTTAGATTAAAACCGGTTAATTTTTCACGCGTCGTTATCGTTTTGGTTTTTCCTCCCCCCGTAATCTCCTGGGAATCTTGCTTAGAAAGTAAAACCAAACCTTCCTTATAACTTCTAACTAAATGACCAACAGAAAAAGAAGGCAGTTATTGCTTGACTCAAACATTACTTCGGATTTCCTTGTTTGAATGTCACGAACGATTTTAGTAAGCCGGTTTTCTTACAACCCCCCCCCCCACTCCCCATATAGTTCTCCGGTCTTTTGCGTACGGCTTGAATAGGCTTTCATTCTGCCGCTTTTTGGGTGCTGTGTTGCTACCACATGTAACTAATGCACCTAATTCTCAGGGATATCCTAGTCGACAACGGTCTTCTATGCCATGGTGAAATGATAGCCTTACTGACTGTTGGTTATACTTTGATTTTTTGGCTCAACAGGCCACGCACACACACTGATAACTATACTAAACTCCAATCGCCCAACAGTTCTCATTCATAGCTTTGTACTCTTACCGACATTTCCGGAATTCGTATTGTAACCCTTTGTGCGTGTTGTTGATTTTGTCCCGGCCTGTTTTAAATACTGCCATTATTAATGAATTTGGCATCTGTCCTTTCATCTTGCCGCAGTTTCTTTAACCCCACTTCAGGAAATTCTAGACAGCTGGCACAGGCCTTTGGACATTCAACTAAAGTTGTCTGTTTAGCTTGGTTTGTGACTTGGGAATTTTCTTACTTCAATTCTCTAGAGCACCAATAAAAAAGAATTTGATTTCCCAAATCGTTTATCAACAAATTTCGAAGGTGCAGTGTTTTTCGTACCACTTCTTTTAATATCGCTTTTGAACAGAATTTCAACCTAATCCTTCGAATTTTAAGACGCTACTTCCGTGTGTGACCAGTAGGAAGTCAAGGTCTGTAGACATATACTTCCTGTTATTCATCACTAGGCCTATGACATAATTGTCGCGATGGGCCCTTGGTGATGTTTAGTCGGAAAGGCTGACTTTGCTCACTGTAACTTTTTCACCCAGTTATTGATTCTCTAGATGTTTTGTTGACACCTGGCGCAACTATGTCTTGAGTCTACGGCCTGCTGCAAGATAGTCTTAGCCAAGCGCACATGCATAGTAGTTTTGTGTACGTTTGGTTACTTTCCATACATATCTTGCGGTGTTGTAAGTAATATGCTTACTGTTCAAGCCCAACTCAGCCAATGACTGCAAATTTCTCGAAGGATTCATTGCATGAGGCGAATTCTAAGTATGCCTGTCTCCGAGCAAATCGACGCTAAGTCCTTTTGGAGACCCAAAATATGTTAGTTCATGACCCTGTCAATTACTCCTCCTACTGTCTCTAGCTCATTTGCATCCTTGAATCTCATCTTTCATTCCCTGTTTACTTTAAATGTGTATTTCGTTATTTTACCTCGTAAAGACGTGCAGGACGCTGACAATGGGCAGAAAGTTTCTGTAAATGTGATCGATGGCGACAAAAATTGTCTTTCTGGGCCACGTCCCATTTCTCCCCCAGAAGTCGTGAATGAAAAAATGCAGATTTCGGAAACGCTGCTGGAGAAGCAGCCAACAGCCTTCGATTCGGCAATCGCGGAAGAAGCCCGACTTAAGGAAGTGGACCAGGGGCGTTTAATCCAGGCCGTGGAAGAGTCAGTTAAAGCGGAGGTTCGTGGCCAGTCGGCCATGCGAAGGTATGCCACCTATCCAAACTTTGGGCAACTTTTCACTAAAATGTTCCTTGTAAATGGATGTTATTTGGTGAATAGACAGACGTTTTACTCGTTTTCGGCAGTCTTTAAAGGTACATTGTTCGAATGTTTCCCTAGAGCTCGCGTCCAGCAGCACTACGACTCACTTCTACGGCGACTGGACGAAATTGCTCGGGTAGATGTTCGCGATCACCAACGTCACCTAGCGAGCTCTATGGCTTTATATTCAGCCGCGGGCGAGGGCTCCGAGGCCCTTGAGAAAAAACGGGAGCGCGCATTTGAGGTAAGACGTGCAGGTAATATTAAGGCTTCATCATTATTATATCTGAAAATGTTAATGCAGGACATTTCCACAGTATGATTCTGTACTTTAGCATTTGTGTTCATCGTTGCCGGCCCCATTTTCTTAGAATGCAATGCGAATTTGAGATTTTGAATCTAAGAGAGGGAAAATGGTCTTAATGGTTTCGTTTGCTGATCAATTCCAGGGGCCACAAATGCCGGTATTCCTGTAATCGCCTATGTTCTACGTCTCTTAAGGAAGGAGTGTCGACATGATGGTAACTTCGGTGCCCAATGGAGGCACTCCACACATCCTGCACTTGATGATAGGAGCGGCCGTTAACAGTCCCTCCAGTGATCATCGTAGTCTGTGTCCAAAATACTGTGTTGATGTCGTCGTAACACTTGAGGCATCTTTAAATTTTTCCTCAGCAGAAGCAAACCCTGTGATTCCAGACCATAGAATGCTTTAAAATCGACTGCCTACTAGCAACTTTAGTCGTACAGTACTTTCAACGCCATATGATAGTTCAACCGTCGCATTCGACCATGTCCGCCGTGTGCTCCACATCAACGTGAAACAGGCACGGTGACTTGCGCGGGAATTAGTTTATAGTGAGTGTAGACTTTTGCTGCATCTACCGCACTCTCTCCTTATCCACCTGGACCCGGTGTCAAGACAAAGTTAAGAAGACCGGAGGCGGGGGAGGCCGCCGAAATTTACGAAATGTTGTTACCTGTCCCACAAACCGGCACAAACGAATGAACTAAATGAATTGGAAATAATAGCAGTAATATTACTTTGTTTAGGAATATCAATTTTCTTAGAAATTCCGAAAAGGTCACAAATCTTTGTAACTGAGTAAACTAGATTTTCATGTGTACAGAATGCCTGTCCATGCAAGACTGTCGGAAAGTAGTCCTTTAATGAAGTTGGCACTTTTGAACCACTGTAATGTCAAGTATGATCGTTGGCCAACGGCTATAGTTTGAGTATGGATTCCAAAACAGTCTCTCCGTTTACACGTTGAAGAGGCAGTTAACTAAGGCTAACAGGAATTCGTTTGATTCCTCCAATAGGAATGTCGCAGGAATAAAAGTTTCAAGTCATATTTGCGGACTCACCCAAAGCGAAAGTCGGCAATGAAAAGAGGGCCTTAATAGGGCATTTCGTCGACGGATGTCTACGTATTTTACCTCTTTCCAAGGTTAAGTCCGGGCAGAGATTGAAACATTTGGTCGTGAATGCCCAATCCTAAAGCCTCTGCTTAAGCCAATTCGCTCTCCTGAAGACCACCGCTTACCCTAAACGTAGCCGGCGAGGGAGCACGCCTGGTCAACTATTATGCCCACGACTTCAAACAGTTGTTCTGCCTTAATTTTGCTTATTTGAGGAGGGAATTAGGCCAGTTTTGCCCTCGCTACCATCCTCAAGGCGTAATGGTCCTAGAAAAGTTCGATGGACGAACGGAATCCTTGGCATTCGACTTCTGATGCATTAGTCTTACCGTAGGTGGGCTAACTCATCAAAGTCAACCGAAATTCCAAAATGAGTTTTTGTTTCGAAAAGATTAATTAAGTAGAATTGTAGGACCAATCGTCATGCAGCAACACCATAATAATTCGGTTATCTCAGGATGCCGGCTTTCGAATAAACTTCTTTCCGGCAGCATGCAAAGAACTATACTCTGTAAAAAATGACCACTTTAATAGCATGCATTTTTCTTATTGATTTTCGATGCCCTTAAACATCCAGTTATATTTCATGGAAAGCATGCATAAAAATATCCATCCTTTTCCTCATTCGGTAGAAAATTTTTTCTTCTAATTTTATACTCACAGGATAGCTATAATTTGCTTTTAAAAATTTTTCCTATTGTAAGATTTTTTAATACCGTAAAATGGCCGTTCATAAAAAGTCATGTCACTGAATTGACCAATGTGGCTTGTAAAGTTAACAATATTGCCCAAATGCACTGCCAAATTTTATGAACCTCATGTAGTCTCCTCTTAATACCATAGAGAAATGTATGGTTTTCCGTACGCGGAAAATATGCGGCTTGTAGTTTGAAAACCCTGAATGCAAGTGTAACGGCAGGTCGGGATCATAATTATTCGGGAATTGAAAAAGTTTTTGAAAACCGAACTATACTCTTCCTTCAAGCATACATTGGAGGAAGACGTAATTTTTTTGCCGAATGAGCAAAAGCATAAATATTTTATGCGTGTCTTCCATGAAATATAATTGGATATTTAGGGACATCGAAAATCATTAAGAAAATTGCATGCTACATAAGGAGTTATTTTTTTACAGAGTATAGTTTTTGCATACATCCGGAAAGAAGTTCTTTCGAAAGCCGGCATCCTGTGGTAACTGAATTATTATAGAATTATGCTGCGAGATGATACGTTTTACAATCCCATTTAATTGGTCTTTTCGAAACGAAGACGCATTTCGGAATTTCGGTTGACACTTCATGAGTTAGCCCATTTACTCTAGATACGGTCTTGGCGATGCCATCATAGGGTCATTTTCCTCGTCAGCGACCGCACCCACCGACCTGTTCTAATCCTTTGCCAGTAATTGTCAACGTCTGTGATGAAATTAAGTTGTACGAACCTAACACGTGGTTGCATATTTTGCCTTTTTAACGCATACTTCCATCGCGATATAGCCTGCAGCTTCCTCTTTTAAGCCCCTCTTATTTCTTCCAGAAGGAATTACGGCAGCAGATGCTACAGGAGCCTCAGAAAGAACTGCCGCAGCAGATGCCTTTGGAACCAAACCATGAATCTGATAGTGCGACGGTCACAGAGACTTTGGTGGACCTTGATGGGGATTCTGAGGTTGTTGCTGCTGAGCTAACAGCACCCAGTGTACACCAGGCGGACCTCCCAGTTAGGAATCGCAGCCCAGAACCACCCCTCCAGGTGCCAGAGATATGTGGTGAACAGACCCAAACGTCCCCCGCCACTGTTAGTACGGAGAATTCGCCCGTTTGCCCAATGGCGACCTCGCTAGGCCAGGAGCAAATTTCTGCGGAAAATTTAAACAACCAATCCTTTTCGTATAGTAAGAGAGGTCCTTCGGCTGGGATCCGTCTTGCTGCACGACTTCCGCCGTCAGCCGACGTCACTTCCCACACTCCTGGTAATTCATATTCCTGATTTGTCTCATCTACGGAAGTTTCTTTTGTCTTAAATTAATGTTCGCCTGTTGTGTTTGGTAGAAAGATCGGCCATTTTTACAGCCTGCTAGATCGAGCCAAAACGCACTGGTGTGACAGAGGAAGTTGTCGAGTAGAGATGAAATACATTTTCAAAATACTTTCTCAATTTGAGTACACCTTGGCCTTGTGCGTCAGTGTGTGAAGCATAATTAAAAAGTAAGGTATTTCAAACCCTACGGCCGCCCAGGCACCAAAAACCATTACTTAGCGAACCCTACCATACATGAAAGTGTATTTGAGCTTGCCCAAGAGACAGCCGAAAGCCATCAGACATAAGTGACACACCAACCCGCTACTTCCTTACGCCCACAGGGTTGATTTCCTGGATAGTAAAGGTGCTGTTTACGAATTTCGATGCGCCGATTTTGGAGCCATCTATTGTGTTCAAACTAGGAAATCTGTCTTAACCCGGTATACGCCAATTTCAGTTAGTGGTGAGGAGACAAGACTATATATATATATCCCGGTGGCTATGCGCACTGGGCACAAATTTATGTTATAGAGCATTCGCATTGTTGGTGTTCAATGACTCAACGGCGAATGCTTATTTACCTGAAGAACGTGAGTTCGAACCCCAGGTGCCCCCAGACCTGGAGTCGGGGAAGACTGACTGATGACGGCTGATAAGCCATAAATAGCCATCCCAATATCTCTTGTTTTTGTAGGCAGTGTCCTTCTGCTAATATTGCCAGTCGCTGCGTGACTGTCTGCCAATCTCAAGATCGAACCGCAAAGCTCAACGGAACGGCCAAGTCTCGCAACTCGATCGACGACCACTTTTCGAGCATAGTTAATATCTCCGATTGCAACCGCCAGGATAACGGGCCCTTGGGCCCAATGGTTAGAGCGTTAGACGCGGGTTTGGACCTCAGGTGGACTTTGATAAATACGTCCTTCTGTTGCTCAGGCGACGTAAATTTGAACATCTTGCAGTATTCTTCCCGATGACTTGCTGGTAGGCTACTTCTTTCGGTCTCTATTCCGTGTCCAAGAAAGACGACTACCGGTCCCTTCACTTTGGAACCAGATAAATGCTTATCAGATGCAAACGAAACATGCGTTTTGTATAACTTTAGTCCCTTACTCCCCCAATTTTGCCCCTTTGTAGCATTTTTGAGCCGCATGGGACCGGGCGACCGACCTGAAATGACTGACTTTCGACACTATCTTCATATTCCAACCGTCGATACAGACACGCTGAGTATACAGAAATTGCAGGAGCAATTGAATCAGTACTTCCGAACTCGTAGTACAATTGGTGATCACAGCCGGTTCTCAGATGCCTTCGATTTCGAACGTGAAAAAGAGAAATTAGAGTGAGTTTCTCCACATTTCCACATTCTAGTGCTGGCATTCACCTTCTGCTGTTGCCCATGACTAAAGTCAAGTTCACGCCAATTACTTTCAACACTCGTTAATAGAGTAGCCACATCCTCACTTGCCCTCGTAGGCATCTTTGCAACAAGTATGCAAACTATCAGCATCTAGTCGTCCACGAGCCTGTGTTTATCGACTGCTTTCGACTAATACTGAGTACTTGAGGGATTTTGAGTGGCTTCAGTCAGTTGGCTAAGTGGCGAAGTTTTTAGTTACTTTTCTCCCTCAAAGTTCCGACCCGGTCGTCTGGTGCATCGGTTATCTTTTGTGTTCTGTTCGTCTGAACTTGCCTACGAACATCTAAGTTCACGCAGGGGACATCAATTCGTCGGCAAAGGACCACAGTATATGGATATATTTCTTTTCATGAAGTGTGAGCGACACTGGTACAGGGACACTTTAGATCCAAATCACCCAGCAGTTCAACCTACTATCTGCCTACTTATTGTGTCGCAAATGAGCAGGAGGTCGGGAAAGTGTGTCGCTGAGACTGGATTCGCAGGTTTGCCGTTGACTTTCCCGTTGGAGGATCTTATTGGTTGAGTGATTATATTCTACTCGGTTTTGAAGAATAAAATAGCTGCCTGCGAGGATGTTAGATTGAGCCCGAAGTCGCAACGCGATAAGCACATCCCGTAATCTGATCCCTAAATTACCGTTCCTACGATGCTGAATACGCCCGATCACAACTGACGAGTCTACGAGCCTGTGGCTCAGTGGTAGAACGTCGGACTTAACGCTTAATGATCAAAGAATCTGGATCCAAACCCCAGGTCATCCAGATCTGAGGTTGGACGCGACTGGTTGACGACGACTAATTAGCTATAAATGGGCACTAGCCCCCCTTGCCTTTGTCGGCACTCATTCCTTCAAAATAGCTAGTGTTTTTTGCCTTAAGTAAGCGCTCTTTAGCATAATGTTTAAACAAATTTGGTGTTATAGATTGTTTTTAGTTCTTTTGTTCAGGCTCGAATGTTCTACGGGAGCTAAATAGCGTTTAGGAAGAATCTAAATGACTAAGCACAATTTAGGTGTTTTTTTCTCAGAACTCCACCTATTGCTCCAGCCTGCCACCTTGCAAAGCAAACTCACATACTATAACTTGCTCTGTTCGAAGCATGCAGGTGGCGGAGATTGATCGCCAGATTGAGGCCCTGCATCAGTCCGCCCTTGCTCGGCAGTGCCGACTGCAGGATGAAGGTCGACGTTTGACCACAGGCACGGTGATGGACGGAGAACGTCCGGTAGCATTCCTTCCGAGCTCAAACGAATTACCTGCCCAACCAAACGAGCCATGCGTCACTGAAGTATCTGGCGGTTCATTCACCCTTTCGCCGACTCTGTCGACTTCGTTTGCGAGCACAGGGGATCACTCACCCCTGGTAAGCATTTCTCCTTGCGACTAACTGAATCTTTCTTCCGTTTTGCGTTCTATTTGCGGCTTCATACAAGTATAGATGTCTGTTTGACTTACCTTTGCCCCTATAACGGGTCATGCGGTAGATGCGTTGGACTAACAAAGGAGTTAGATCAGAATCCGGCCGGTGTTATTACGAATGCGCACCTCTAACAAATGCTAGCATTCGGGATGTCTTGGCAGTCCCAGTTGCAGGGTCACACCGCGCCAATTGGGATCCGAGCCGTTTCCGCATATTTGTTGTTTAGAATCCTGCTCAAGTGTTTGGTGTGTTTCAGGTAGTCTGGTGGTACACCTAGGCAAAGGTTTACGCCGTGCCAGCCACCTGCGCCCTCTCCCACCTCCGGCCTTCTTGACTCTGTCTTAACACCGGATCCAGGTGGGGGAGCCAGGAAAGTGCGGTGGATTACAATCACTTTAAACCGCCTCACGCGCAAGTCACCGTCCCTGCTCTCGCCCCGCTGCGGAAGCATACAGTGGACGTCGTCGGTCACGCTGCGCTGTGTGCGTGGAGGACGAGAGCAAACTGGATGTGTTTGACCACCACGGCTTGAAAACCACCCTTGAGTGAAATACACCAACTTCGTCTCAAATGAGACAGTCCACGCCCGCTGCTACAACATCGCAACGATAACCCAGGTCATCCAAGAAAAGCGACTGAGGTGGTTTGCGCATGTCCTTCGTCGTCCACCTCAGGAGCTCAGTGTTACTGCCCTCGATCCGGCACCGTTGCCCTATTAGAGGCGTCGAAGATGGAGTCAACTTAAAAGCTCACTCTACTCGGTTCGTCAAGACATGGAGGTGGTTCTTGGACCCTTGGTATTCGGTCTCCGTCGTTGGCGAAGACAATGGGTTCAATTGTCCAGATCCGCTGCCGCGGATCGTCACGCGTAGAGAGGTACAGTTCGGGACATCACCGTGGCCGGTTAGATCAGACATGATCTCAGCCGTACCACGTACAAGTAAGTAAGTCACGACTGCCGAACTGTCGTCTGGCCTGTCTATAGTACAAAACACTTTCACTTTCACCGCTTTTACTGTCAGCTTCGCCTGTCAATTTTGGATAAGATGCTGGGATCCTGGTCTATGTTCTCAAAACTGGCGTATTTCATTCAATTGTGGGGGGACTATGCCACTACGCACTGCAAGCCCTGTGACCAGTGTGCTCAAGCCTCGCCTCTTGTCTACTGAACTGGGACCATCTGACGACGTGCCTCAGTCGCAAAGGTCACTGTCCGAAATTGATTCGACTAAACCCGGCGCTGGTACCTTTTACATTCTGCAATTTACCCTAGCAGTATAGGGGCTCTGAACTGTTAGCTTTCTGTTTTCTCTGCTCAGCATGCTTGTCGTCCACTTTAAACTAGTTGGGGCTGTTTGTTTCAGCGAACTGCAACCAGTGCCCAAGTGATTTCGTCCGAAAAACGTGACAAAGCCCGTCAGCTTATCAAGCAGCAACAGACCTCTAGCCAAGTCAGGTTAACTTCCGTCTCAAAGAAACCCCGCGTCACTATTTCGCCTGCCCAAAAACCTGTTGCACTGGGAATTTGCCCATCGCAAACGACTGCCTCAGGGACCACCAACGTCGTCGTCTTGGATCGGAATTCCACGGCCTCTAGACCTGCAAAGGTAATAATCTGGAACTGATTCTATGTTGCCTGCCTTTCCTGTTTCGCTTGTCAGCCTTATTTTGACTCTCACCCCACTTTCTCCCACAGAAGGCGGCGCGCTTAAGTGCCCGACCTTCCGCACTTGTCAATGTGGTCGTCGCCAACACCGGTCACGATGCGACTTCGTTGCCTCCGGCTTCATCCAAGGATTCCGGACGACCAACTCACATTTGCCCTTCCGTCCGTCCAACTACTACTTTAAGCTGTGAGCTACATCCCGCAGATTTCGTTGCTACGATTCCATGCTAATTTTTTGGAGAGGGCGCTTCAAATCTGCTCCTCCATACATCTCTTAGATTTTGCTTTTTTTGTTCTAACATTTCTCGCGGCTTGAGAGGCTGCCCCGTCTACTTGGTAGCAACACCAAAGTCTCCTGACCTACCAGGTTGAAAATACCCATCCAAGAAGGCCGTGATGTATTCACTGGATGGGCGTTTTTCCCCAAGTTTACGTGATCCAAAGCAGGCTTTGCAAGAGTTGACAGATGATCCTTTGCAGGGCACCTTCCTGTGGTGTTTCAAAATGTGTTCCGGTGTGATTGTGCTAAGGGATCTCTATGCTCTACTGTCTGATTCACGCAAAAGATGAGATCCTACTTGTTGTGTCCTTTTCGCCTTTTGGTTGTGACAATATATCAGATTAGCTTTTCATTAACCTTTTAAAAAATTATCATTTCCGGCTCGTCATCGTGTAACTTGTCCTGATCCAGGAGGTTGCACATTTGGTCTCCACTGTTTATCACCTCGGTCCTTTATTTTCAGACGAATTGCCTCAAGCGGTTATTTTTCATCCGTCTGCCAAGATACTGGATGAATCTGAGGATGTCTCGGATCTAACACATGTCACTTCGCCTGAGCCTAGTCTTCTCTCCCTTGGCAGAACTGTATGCCGGGCTGTCTCACCTGTGTCCGCTCCTGAAACAGGTAGTCATCTTGTAGCACAAATTTGACTGTCACGAGCTGTTGAGTAAACGCCTGGATCAGCGCGTGAAGGCCATATTCAACCTTGCTATGTTTCCATTATTTAGGTTTCGAATTAACGGGTAGTGGGTCTCATCACGAAGCAGAGCCCATCCGCCTGAAAGCTACGGCGAGCACTTTCGTTGTGGCAAAAGCCTGCTCTCCCATAACGAAGAGGGCAGACGAGAAGCCAGTGCCGCACTTTCAACAACCACTGACATGTAAGTCCTGCTCAGGGGATCTTGTATGTCTGCTTTTGTCTGGTTCTTTGATAGACTGAAATGCTTAGCAGTGTGTGATAGTCATTATCGGGCTTGCCATTCGGAGGAAAGCGTATGTTTTAAATCACCTACTTTACTTCAGGCTAGCACTCTCTAAGTCTCTTTATTTTGCAAGTCGATAAGGTTACTGCTCGCCAGCTACTCGCACATTGCCGCCGAAAGCTGCCGGTCTTAGCATTCTTTCCGGGCTGCCTTCAAAAATTCACCGTTTTTCACATATTTGGCATTTCCATAGACGAGACGAGGTCAGATATGAATCGAAAGCGTGGTAGGTGATTTTTATCGAGGTTCGACAGTGCAGGCATAACGAGCGGGGCAGCCATTGATGTATGACCTCGGAGCGGACACGTACCCAACCCCCTTGGAGTTCCGCGTTTTATGCGCGACATCTGAACGTTCATTGTCAAATGACATTAAGGAGGGTGCTTACTCTGACAGTGCAGATTAGGGACCCTTGCTCTCTTTCTCCCACAGCCGGTTCATTGGCTGTTTGGCGAATAGTTAAATCGTCTCGGCTGAATCACTTTTCCCACCAGAGAACCGCCCAAGCCACTTGTTATCGGCACACCTGCAAAGGAAGTCCAGTCTCCCAGAGGGTTGGTTTACTCAAAATTGTAGTCGGAATATTTTTGCTGACTCATCATTTTTGGGTCTCTGGGACAGTGGGTGTTTTTGCCATCTGCCCTTTTCGTTCCTGCCTTTATTCTGCTCGAATCATGCGTCATCGGGTTGAATAACTATTGCTCATTTGATTCTCTCCTGGCCAGTATACTTTTCCTCCTCCTCCTCCTCCTCCTCCTCCTCCTCCTCCTCCTCCTCCTCCACCTTTCCCCAATTGGCCTTAGACCTCCGATAAATAATTCCCTTCGTCCTTTACGCGGCAAATGAGTGCAAGAGAGGATATTTTGCGCGTGTTTGCCGTAAAATATCTTCGGATTTGAAATTGCGTTAAAAATCGGTAGTGGTCTTTGTCAAGTGTGGTTCTTGCATGTGGCCGGTAAGAACCACATTCAAAAGTTGCATCATTGCGTGACTGGAATATCTTCCAAGTAGGCTGCACAATGATCAGTAGTATAGCCTCGCCTAAGTAAGCCTTTCTAATCGAAAGCATACTCCAGGATTCCGGCTGACACTTTATTGCAGTAGCAACTGCAGTAGCCCTTACCCTTAAACCCTGCACTTATTATTCAAGCATTTCCTGTACCTAATCCTTTCTTCGTTCTAAAATCCCGGTACATGCACCCACTTACATCACGAGTCTTTAGAAATCGTAAGGTACAAAACCTACCTACATCCCGAAGCGTTTCGTTAATCATTCATGTTGGGGCCCTTTGCAACCAAAGCACTACTACAACCCATTTCAGTGTTACTTTGCCTCTGTATATACAACAGCGAGGGTAACTCCGTCTAGGCAGATAGCGCATCTGCATATGCACGTTATTGAAGAGGACGAAGTCAGCAGATGAGATCGCAAAACCGGATTTTAAGAAACGGCTGTAGGAGTATCATACTACCGTTCAAAGCGGGGACCATTTATCTTTGTGTTTCAACAGTTGAATAAAATTGGCGTCTTTCTTCTCATTACTTCTGCCGAGTTTCCTGTCAATGGCGTTCCTTTAAGAGAATTTTTAGCATCCTCAGCAGAAGACTGCGTTTTCTCATGTTCAAATGTGCCCTCACTTCTAGGTTCCGTGAGCACGCCCCCGGAGGTAGAAGATATTGATAAATCGACGTCGGAGGTTAGCTATTACAGTCCGCAAACAAACAGAATGCCAAGCCACTTCGGTGTGGCGAAGGTTGCCTCGCCCAACATGAGATATGCTGCATCGGACAATAGAACACTAGAAGGTATGCTTTGTTTGCATTTAATTTGTTGGGTTTTTCCCTTGAACCACTAGATTTGCGCACGACCTGGCACATAAAATGTGCCCGGTTTGATTCGACGTAAACAATTTTTTCATTTTCTTGCATACACGATTCCTTTTACAAACACCGGTCACGGTTGTCTTCGAATTAGTCCTGATTTCGTCGCCAGGTGAGTTCAAGGACCTCCACGATGACGGTGTGGATCACATCTCGCAACTTGCTCAAGTTGTTTTCGGCATGTCCTTTTCTCTCCGGGCTGAAGTCCCTTTACAGTTTGTTTTGCAACCTGAAGGGCGATTTTTTTCTCGATACGGCCTTATCCAAAAGAGCTACGTTCAGCTTATTGGGGGTCTTCTATCCATGAAGTTGTCTCCCTGGCTGGATTCAGTCTTGGTTCTTGGAGATAGGCAGGTGGTCGGTCCTGCATTCGACGCCGAACAAAATCTTTATCACCAGCATGGCAGTCCCCGCACTAGCACTTAGTCAGTTAATTGACAGTGACACGAACGTGAGTACACGTTTGCTGTCTTCTTAAAATTAAGGGGGTGGAAGGCGGTATGCGTTGTGAGGGGTTTTGTTCAAAGCAGGTCCTCCGGAAAAGTCCGTTGCTGTTGCAGTGGCCCACTCCGTGGCAACTGAGTACTTCATCCCAAGTAACATGCCTTGCCCTGACTTCCACACAAGATTCGATGCGCGTAATGTTCCGTCAGTCTTTCACTTTACAAGAACACCCAGAAATGAAACTTTACTGTTAACTTTCTTTTCAAGTCTGATATTAATCGCCAGAATTCGTGGGTTAATAGCGTGTTTCTGCGTGTTTTTAGTTGGTCCTTTTTAACGACAACAAATGTGTCGTCTGAATGTCGTGTCGAAGGAAAAGAAACCACGTAGTTCCGCGCAGACGCTCAAACCGAACACGTATTAGAAATGCGTCTCAACTCGTGGAAAGACACTTGGGGAAACACTCAATTGACGTGGTGCACAAATGGACGACTACTTTATTTAGTCAGTTTGAGTTAGCTATTTTGACAAGACAGAAGTCGTCTACAAGATCCCAGGTGATGAATGCGATGTCGTTTATTGTGGTTAGGTTGGAAAATCCGCTTCTAAACCCATTGGCAAAAGTCATTAAAGAGGAGAGATCACCTGTCCCAAGTAGCCATGCAGACTGTCGACAGCGGGCACGTCTTAGTTTGAGGCAAAGCTCCCATCGCTGCCGTTTGCTCTTTCAAGAAAGGCCGAGCGTTCTTCGAGGCCGTGCACTCAGATGAATCAACCGGCTGAGTGAGTTGGATGTCATAGGAATCTCAGGGAGTAGTGGGAGACGAGGACGAACGGCGGCCGCCTACTGGCACAAACGCCGAGCAAGTATCGATTTTAAGTGCATCTGCAAGGTTAACTGTTATTGGCACATTTACACTCCGTCTGCGTTTGACGACGACCTAGGGAACTAGCATGGAAAATTTACACAACGCTCCTTTTCGCAAACAACACATGGCATTACACATATAGGCTCTAGGTGACCTCACTGATGAAGTGTCGAAATTTACGAATGATTGTTAGTCACTCGCAAACCGGCACAAATTCATGGCCGCAGTATCTATATTAATAAAGAGCATAGTTAAGGTAATTGAAAACGCAAGAGAAATAAAAAAGGCAGTATTACGTTGTTTATCGATATCAATTTTTTAGAAAAGCGGAAAATCTCGCAAACGTCAACAGTGATCCTAATTGAGTAAGTCACAGAAAACCTGCCTGTGAAAGAAAGTGAGATAATAAGACAATACACATAAAATAATGTTTGTTAATAGTCTTTTAGCAAAATTTACATTTAAATATCCCTTGAGAATTAGAGTAATGCCACTTACGGCGTTTTCCCGACGTCTCATACATTCTGAGTTTAAATTTCAAAACGGTTCCCCGAGAAGTAGTAGTCGCATTTTTTCGATTTTGCATTAATTGGGATGAGGTTTAAAAAGGCAAACAGAATTTTGCTTGATTTTGCCGATAGTGTCAGACCAGTCAGTGACTAATAACTCTAGGTAGAATTGGCAGGTGCAATAGTAAACACACCATTTTGTGTATATAAAGGGAACTTTTCGTTTGTGAAATTGACTTGCATTCCTCCCTTGTTGTGGATTAGCTGACTCTCAGATCGCCCTTAAAATATCGCTGGTCACTTCATGATTTTCAATGTTTTCAGTTGATTGTCCATAAAGGCAGATCCTCCCTAATGTGCTTATCAGAGCCTTAAAAATATGATATTTCTTGAAGGGATTTGTGTATGTAATCGGTTTCTTCTCCTGCGCCGGTGTGGACTACTTATTTTTCATTGCAGTCTTCGTCTCCGGGACGAGCCCAGACCTCAGGCGTTCGTCATTGACGATCGAAGGCCATCCATTTGGAATAGAATGTGAGAACAAAGAGGACTGTCAGTGGCCTCCGCCGCCCTCCCCTATTGTGGTTTCTCCCCCTGGTAGGTCTTTGCTCACAATGCTTGACTTATCCATCTCTATTTTTGACTGTTAGACCGTCTGGCGTTGGCCTTATATGTGCTTGCACGAGATCCATTAACTGCTTTTAGAGGCATATGAAAAATTTCCTTTTTGGAGTATGTTCGTAGGAAATCACGCTCGTATTTTGCTTCGAAGCAAGTTTGATAATCCTTGCATTTCGAGGCGGCCCTTAAGAATGTGTATTTACTTAGTGCACATGTCCCGTGAAAGCGCCTGTATAATTCTTTTCACGTCGCTATGGTTGAAATATCTCCAGTGACACAAGTTACTCAAGTACATATAGAAGAGCTGGTGTTTTCTAAAATGAGTCAACACACGCTCACGTCTGCATTAGCAATTAGATAATGTACGTTTTTTCCTGATTTAAGATTTCTAGCCAAGCGGACTTTTTGCAAGACCATCGTAAGCAGTAAAAGTTTCCTTCATCGTTTCTATTTTCGAAAACTACCTTGCCATGAAAATTCCGGAAATAAGTGCCAAAAGTCAGTTACTTAGGGTTTGATTTACCTCCATGGGCGATCGCCTGATCAGATTATAAGGTCCTTACTAGAACATCAGCACGCTATGGCGTGTGAATTGTCCCTAGGGCATTTTCCTCTTAGAATTCCCACTCAAATCCAGCAAGCTATTCTATTGGACCTCACACGTACTTTATTCGATGTTTTCTGAATTTCGTCAGTGGAGTTATGACCGAACTAACCAGTTCGCCGAGACTTAGAGCAAATGGGGGAATGGGAACTTCAGATCGTATCGCTGCGCTATGTGTAATATGTACGCATTTGCGACACTACAAACCCTGATTCTGAATTTCAGACGCGTTTCTTCGTTCCATGGCCGTCGCCAAAGTGTTCTATAGCAGATGTGGGCTCATTGAAACATCTGCGCTAAAAATCTGATATTTCTCCTTTCCGAAAGTCTTTCATCATCTCCCCATCCTGTCCCCAGTTAATGCTTCCCTTCGTACATTTTATTTTTAATTGTCTTCATTCACCTTTGATCCCTCTCGTTTAATCCCTTAAATATATCATCTATTCTCCTCCGTAATTCCGATGTCCAATACAGAATTCCGTAACCTTAGAGGAAATCAAAATATTACCCACACGGAAAGCTATTATGTGAGGTAAAGCTGAGCCAAGGGCTTTCACCATCGAGGCCTCCAACGGCTGTGGAATTCGGGACCGTCGCTTATCTTCGAATTGCCGCTTGTGTTTCTTTTCAGCTCTTGCTTTTATTAAATTTTGCCATTACTGTCAAAGGTTTCTTCTGAGTTTTTAAGTCTTGCTTTACCTGCCCAGCCGTACAGTTGGAGGTGGGAGAATCGACACGACTGAACACAGGTTCTTGTGACGGAATTTCTTCGGGTGCCATCAACCTCAAAAGCGAAACCGAGGGTGCCAAAGCCGCGCCCTGTTCAGTCTTGAGAAAGTCGTGTCCTGGCCTGTTTTCCACCAATCAGGCACTTCATAACAGTTCGCCCAGTAAGTTGCTCTTCCTTACCCCCCCCCTCTATTAACTGAATTGTGGACTGCTTAAAGTATAAGATCATGCATATGTGCCGGGTATACGTGTATATATTTATTCTACCCGAATTGCGTGACTTAAATGGCCTTAGGTTTTGCCTTGGAGTGTTGAGTCCAGAACACATACCGCCTGTGACCTAATGACTGACGCTTAATAGTTGTTTAGATTGAGATATAATTGAGTGATGACCTGAGTTCCACATAATTGTCTATGTGCGCAAGGTTCCTCAGTCTTTCATTGTACTAGAACAGCCAGAAATGGGACTTTACTGTCAACTTTCTTTTCAAGTCTGAATTTGATCGCCAGAATTCTTGGGTTAATATACTGTTTTGGAGTGTTTCCAGTTGGTCCTTTTTAACAACAGATGTGTCGTCGAAATGTTGCGGCCGCAATGCAGGGTTAACTGACAGAAGAGCTACAACCTTAAGTTTCCGCATTGTGATTTCGACGAGAAAACGAGAGGTAGGTGGCCCCACAGGAGCTCAGAAAAGAAACTAATGGGTTCAATCAACCAATCTCTCACAAAGTGAGTTCTCTTGGCAGTCTTGAAAAAATGCAGTGCTATTAGCAAAGACAAGGGACACTAGAGCTTTTAGCCCAGAACACATACTGACTGTCACTTAAAAATTGTTTAGGTTGAGATATCATTGACTGATGACTGGAAGTAAGCCAGAGATGACCGATCTAGTCTCCCTTGTCTTTGCCGCTAACACTGCATTTTCTTCAGCACCAATCTGTAACATGGCTCGCTGTGACAGCTCTTTTTCCTGAGATCTGTTTCTTTGACTTGTTTTGGTACTCATTTGATTAAAGTAGGCAGACTTCATTAACTGACGAAATGAATGTGCCAACCGGTAGTAAATCCTTCGCAAGAAAGCTTTTTACGTTTGCGCCGAACGTACATGTGAATATCTGAGCCGAAATTCATCACCACTGCGGAATAGCCCCATAATATTCACAAGCTACCAATAGGCAGTCAGTAATACAGGAATAATGAATGATTTACCATACCGACAGCTTTTAGCCAGTACCTCTGCTGCACTAACAGTATTTGATGGCTTCCAGCCCAAATATTTGTTTAATTTCAGTCCGTGTCTGAGAAGCTTTGTTCTAAAGTAATCCCTCAAATGTCACGAATCTATTTCCTCGGAAATTAAGAGGGGGTGGCACTGAAACCAGATTTCATTGTGTTTAGCTGAGTATCATCTTACACTTGCTTGTTTGTATTGGTTTGTAGCTCTCGACTCTCCTTTTCCCACGACGGGTCGTATACCGAAATTAGTTACGCAGAGCGCTACCACTTCGCAAGATGGTCTCTACCCATCTGCGTCAAGAAGTACTAACAGACGTAACACCATGTCTTCACTGACCCTTGACCGCCGTATTCAGCCAAGTGAGTTTATGCACTATGACCTTCAGCTAGGGGGTTACCACGCCTTCTCAGTGTGTCAATAACTTCTCAGACAAAGTCGCTCTACTTACTGGAAAGACTACTGCACCGTGATTTCTAGGTTTGGTTTTTTTAGCATACCAAGGAAGTGCATCTCTTTTAAGTGGGAAATGATAGGGTACGGCGGACTTCAGCTCTCTGCTACTGTTCTTGTTTTGGACAAAGTTGCTTCTCTCAGCACAACCGGCCCTCAACACGTCCAGTGAGCGTTCGGGAAGGATAAAAATTAGTTCATAGTCAAGCCCCGTCTCGGGGACCCCTGTTCTTTGAGCTCCGTACGGGAAAAATGGCTGGTGAGGGCCAGTGAACTACTCAATACAGTGCTCAGCCTGCTGTCGAAAAGGACTTTTGTTTAATTAGGAGTCGCATCTTTTCGAATCTAGACTCATTTACACCAAGTTGACAGTTATCTGCAATTTGATTGGCTGAAGATAATAGCTATCATCTCTCAGTGTCCGGAGGTTACTTTTCAACTGCTTTTGCCGCCCATCAGTATTCATCATCAGGCTTACCGGCTTTCCAGCACTTATCGTACCTGACCCATCTCATGAAGTGTTAACCGGCATTTTGAAGTGTGTTTTCGACTGGAAAGGATTACTTGGCTGAGTTTGTAGTATTGATTATCGTGCATCATGTTCCCAAGGTATCCCAGTCACGACAGAATACCGGCTTTTAAGTGAACTTCTTTCCGGCTGCCTGAATAAACGATGCCCTGTTAGAAAATGAGTACTTAAGCAGTACGGACTTTCCCCATTGATTCGCAATATTATCATAAATTAAAATATATTTTATAGAAAACAGACCCAAAAGATTCTCTTTTTTGAGATCACTTGGCAGCAAACCTCGTCTTCTTCAAGTTCCATGCTTGAAGAATAGGTACCTTTGAGTTTATTAAAGGGTTTGTAATTATGAGATTTTTTAAGACCTTTAAGTGCCCACCTATACGGCGTCGTATTTCTGTTTATTAATGCTGCCTATGAGGTATACAGTGAAACCCAAACTCATTACAATCGTATGCGCTCTAGATGACCTCTTCTTAAGAGCACAGAGAAATATATGATTTCCCTTAAGCCGACAGTATGCAGTTTGGAAACAATGAGGGCAGTGCAACTGCGAATCGGGTTTGAAATTATTCGGAATTGAAAAAGTTTTTTGAAACTGCAACACAAACTTTCTTCAAGTATAAGCATAATAGAAAACTTGATTTGTCACCAAATAAATACAAAAATACGTTTCGCATGTTTTCTAGAAAACACGTTTGAATCCATAAGGCGACAAAAGTTGATGGGAAAACTTCATACAGCTTAAGTAGTCGCTTTCGCGGAGTAACTTTTTCGGGTAATCGAAAATAAACTCATTTGATAGGCGACATCCTTGCGCGACTTAAACATCTCGGGATGATGCTGCACGTTAGCCTGCACCAGAACTTCCTCCAAATAGCCCTTCCTACTCGAGGACACTTTTCATAATTTTAATTGACCTTTCATGAGATAGGCTAGCACCTGTAATTAATTGATAACCTCGTTAACCTAGCTACGTGCTACCTGGCGTATTCACAGGTGGTAGATGGTGAAACTACCTACACCGAAGGGTTGCGGCAGGCTCTCTGGCCGACTGACCGTGCAGCCAAATCAAATCAAATGAGTTTGTATGGAATAAATGACAAAAGGCTGCTAGTCTGCATGAAGAGCAGTTAAGTTGCAAAATTTGTAGGTAATCTTAGCATGAGAAATGCATAAGACTGATAGTTAAATGTAAGTAATCAGAAGACGAGGTGACGAGCATACGTAGCTTTCGATAAATTCTCGTCGGGCTAGTATAATTAATTGGAAGGGGGTAGAAGTAAAAACACGTCAGTGATAAGATAAATCGATTAAAGTTCACCTTAAAACACAGGCTGGGTGTGGGGA
>CACRXP010000056.1:399775-425090 GCA_902702965.1 Spirometra erinaceieuropaei | reverse complement strand
ACGTAGTCTTCCGGTTTGGACGTACCTACTGCACCACAAAGAGACGGTGGGCTAGAACAAAGATCCGTTTGTCTCCACTTTCGACAACTTACGCAGCTCCAACCTTTCCAGCCCAGAGAGGGAGCGATTTGGCGTTGTCTTGTAGCAGGGACATAAGCACACCACGTCGAAAACTGCGCGGACCTTTGGCTACCTCTAAGGCGTTTTAGGTAAAAAAAAAAAAGGAATGGAAGAGGTTACTTATTTTGTGTTCGATGGCCTTTATCTCCAAAATTTTTGACTGCGCAGCTAGCAGCGCTCTGAGAATAATGGCATAGCAGGTATAAAGAATAGTTACTCCTGCACATTTTCAGCATCTTTCAGAGCTAATTGCAGTTTCTGTTTCAGCTTCTTTCGCTGATCCATAGGAGCTGAAGCATTAAACGATTAAAAATAGTGTATTAGCATACTTTTGGACTTGGTAGGCTTCGAGTGCATAGCATTGATACAGCCCACTGACTCATCGCTCACTTTTTGTTCCGTCTAAAACTGGCGTTAATCGAAGGGCCCACGGAACATACGACCGCACGCTTGCACAGTTCGACCAGCTCGTTGACCCTGGCGACCAATTCGGACTCCATTGATATAACGGACATTGTGGCACGTTGTGATTTTATCCCAATACTATGAGTGGCAAGATAATAATTAGACGGTTACTGTATTTCATAGGAGTATAACAGGTGTTTATAAAATTTTTTGGAAAATAAATGTTCCCTCTTGAATAAACAAAAAGTCAGAAAGGTCGACGTTGACCAACACGCCCAGTGTACAGGTTTTTTGCTAAAAAAAGTCCGTTCGTAAAAGTTGAGTAGTAAACTTCTTGGTTGCATGATGAGATGGGTGATTTAACAACTTTACTAGTCTTACTTTTATTTAGAATCCACTATGGCTGATTTAGTCGGCGTAGGACGTCAGCTGCCGAGGAAAACAGCAGAAAACTTGAAAAGATAAGCCAGTGTCTGTTCTGGACTGTTTAGAAGCCTGTAGCAGAAACATATGCATGGGTTCAAGAGTGGGCATTGAAGATGCGCTTGTTAGGGGAGAAATAAAAAAAAACAGCTCCTGTTACTCCTAGCCGGGAAGACGGGTTGCCCGTTAGCCTAGCTGCTGGCTCTCCGGCGCGTCCACAGGTGGCGGATAGCGGGACGACTTTCAGTGAAGGTTAGCTGCGAAATAAGCAGACGCAGGTCTGACGAATAAGCAGTCGCAGACCAGCAGCGACACTGCTACCAGGGTGCGGTGGGCTGAGGTCTGGCACGCTGAAAGCCTTATAAAAAGCCGCAAAACCCAACGACGGCATTGTGATATGGCGACCGTAAACAGCCATTAAATAAGTTTACTTGCACCGCTGCCTTGTGGTTAGGCTTTTAAGCCAAAGCGCTAGAGGAGACAACCTCGAACAAACAATCCGAGCGGTTGCTGGGGATCCGCGCGTATTCGAAATTCCCAAGAAACCTCATGAAACATGTCGGATCACAGAACTACGACCAATGCTACGGCGTCCGCGGGAACCGACGCGCTCCGCAACCCTGGTCCAGTGGTGCGGGCGAATAGTATGCAAGCTGCACTTCTCAATCGTGGACGGACTCTCGGTATTGGATGCTGGAATTTGCAAACGTTCCTGGACCCTGGTACCGAAAGTCTGACCGAACGCAGCCTTTATCAGTACAACATGGATGTCTGCTGTCTGTCTTAGGTTCGATTCCCTGACTCAGGCTCCCGTGAAATAAAGATCACGGGAGTCGAATCACACTTCACCCTGTACCACAGCGGCCCGCGCGATGCTTATGGTCGATACAAGTGGTGACCGCCCTCTCGAAACAAACGGACCTCGCGCTACTTGCTTGGGAACCAGTCAATGACCGGATGGCTTACGTGCGACTGAAGGGTCACTTCACGAACATCCCCATCGTCGCTGTGTACGCACCAACTTCGGCTGCCGAACAGCGCGATAAAGAGGCGTTTTACTCTCAGTTGCAAGCGCTAGTTGAAAGACTACCTTGCCGAGATCTGCTGATTGTTGCTGGCGATTGGAATGGTCGAACTGGATCTGGCGACCCCAAAACCAGTCATCTTCTTGGCCGCTTTAGGCTTGGTTCCCGATGTGAAAATGGTGAGAGATTGCTGAACTTCGCTGATCGAAACCGACTGCTTGTCACCAACACATGTTTCCAGCATCGCAAAAAACATCTGCTGACCTGGTATTCAAACGCCGGTCGTACGGCCAGTCAGATTGACTACATACTAGTCAGCTCAAGGTTCCGCAGCTAGATTCACGATAGCAGATCGATGCGTGGTGCCGAGACTGGTCACGCCCATGGATCGGACCATGTCCTCGTCCGTACACGCCTGAAAGTTCATCTCTCATCCGCGCCAAAAATGCCACGTCCTAAACGCCTCGATGTCGCAAAAATCCGGCAAGCCAGCACTACCGAGGCCCTAAGCAGAGAAATCCGGACCTGTTTTACGACCCGAGCCGACGGAGAAGTCAGTAACCAGTGGTCGTCACTGAAGACATCAGTCTATGGGGCAGCTGAGAAAATCCTTGGATACACCCAGCGACCCCGCGGTGACTGGATCAGCGGAAGAACCCTGCAGTTGTCTGCTCAGACGGCTAGAGCCAGGTCCCGCAACGATGACTACTTCCGCCAACTTCGGAAGATGACGGCAAAATCGGCCAGGGATGACCGGAAGCAATATTGGGCTGAAATAGCGACCTCCATGGAACAGCCCTCGATAATTGGCGACACTCGAAAGCTCTACCATCTGATCCGCCAAGTTAGCGATAAGCCCTCTACACTGAGTGACTCTGTTCGCGATGTGAACGGCGGCATTATTGTTGACAACTCGGCCAAAGTTGAGCGCTGGCGTGAGCACTTTGAGCACCATCTAAACTTCGATACCCAACCTACCTCGTCCTTGCTCTCCTCCTCAGCGGAGTTTCTTCCCTCTCCTACCTATGCAGTGTCATGAGACCCCCCTCTGAAGGAGAAGTCGCCGATGTCATAAGAAAGTTGCGCAACAATAAGGCACTCGGAGAGGACGGTATGCCCGCTGAAATCTTTAAGTCTTGTGTTGGCACTCCGGCGCTCTGGCTCCAGTAGGTGATTGAACGAGCGTGGAGAGACGAGGTTGTTCCTGATGACTGGAGCTTAGGAATCCTTGTGCCTATCCTCAAGATTCGATTCCGTCCATCGTGAGACCCTGTGGCGGATAGTGGCGCTAGATGGTGGGCTGGCAAAAATCATGAACATGATCAAGGCCTATTATCGCTCAACTACTGCGAGAGTCCTGGTCTGCAACAATCTTTCCCAACAGTTCGGTATTCGGTCTAGCGTTCGACAGGGTTGTATCCTGTCGCCCATACTGTTCAACTACGCTACTGACTGGATCCTCGGAGGGCCGTACACGAGGGTGACGGCGTTGAGTTTACACCCGGACATCGACTGACTGATCTCGACTATGCCGATGATAACGCCTTACTTACTTCAAGTTTTGGTGATCTGCAGTCTATAGTGTCACGGGTGAACGAGGTCGCTAAATCGGTCGGTGTGTCCATAAAAGCTGAGAAGTGTTCTCAAGCTGCATCCCTGACCAGGAGAAGGCACCCCTCGGGATTTATGGCTGTCAACATGAAGAAGTGGACAGTTTTAAATACCTCGGGGCGCGGCTGCTGCCTAATGGACAGAGTAAGGACGACATTGTCTCCCGAATCGATGCTGCCCGCTGGGTTTTCTCAAGCCTTCGGAAATACCTACGGAACCGACGTGACCTCTCCATCGCCACCAAGATTCGCGTGTACCGTTCATCTGTCCGGTCTGTCCTCTACGGTTGTGAATGCTGGGCTTTGCGCGTGGCGGATGAGCGAAAACTGGAGGTATTTGACCACCACTGCTTGAGGACCATCCGTCGAGTGAAGTTCACCGACTTCATCTCAAATGAGACAGTCCGCGCTCGCTGCGACAACATCGCAGGGATAACTCAGGTCATCCAAGAAAGACTACTGAAGTGGTTCGGGTATGTTCTTCGTCGTCCACCTCAGGAGCTCAGTGTTACTGCCCTCGATCCGACACCGTTGCCCCATTGGAGGAGTCGAAGAGGGGTTCAGTTCCAAACCTGGCTCGACACAGTTCGTCAAGACATGGAGGTGGTTCATGGACCTTCGGTATTCGGTCTCCGTCGTTGGCGAAGGGAATGGGTTGAGCTGTCCAGATCTGCTGCCGCGGATAGTCACGTGTGGAGAGGTACAGTTCGGGACATCATCGAGGCCGGCTAGATCAGGCATGATCGCAGCCGTATCAAGTACAAGTACTCCTAGCCTCGGCTAGTGATCCCCCAGAAGACGATACCAATCCGAAAGTTCTACTCACAGCCAAGTTGATTTTAAGGAAGCTAGGTTTGGACAGAGGAATGAGGACCATATGGCGGGCCACGCAGTTGAGCCGAACCAACACGAGGGCCAGGGCGCGTTATTGGGGATGCGCACCCGTGACAAGTGCCACACATGAACCGTGTGGTGGCACGCCTAGGTGCAAGCGCACCCCACGCCACCGACCTGCGACCGATCCCACCTCAGGCTTTCTTGACACCGGACTGAGGTGGGTGAGGAGAAGGTGCGGTAGATCCATGGCAGGTCTACTTTCACTGTAAACTAATTCGCACGCCAACCACCGTCCTCGCGCACACCCTGCTGTAACGCACACGGTGGATATCGTCGTAACGCCGGTTAAACTGACTCAAATGTCGTCCGTCTGAGCCTTACAGTATGAAAGTTGACATCTGACATTTTAACGCCGTAAAAGACGATGGGCATTATTGCCTTAAGCACGCAATGGTGGCTCGTGCATTACTTGAATTATAATGAGAGCGAGACTTACACAGCCGACACTTCATTCGGCTTTCACACACACCCCCCGTCATGCTTCGATACAACGATGGGCACGCACGCAGTGGCTGACCTAACTACCTGACGTAGTTAATGGTGCATAAGCAGATGTAAGTGTTTGGAACTCTTTCTATTCCTAAAATGAGTCAGATGTCATTTTAGAAGTCAAATGATAATTCGTAACAGTGACAACTGGTGGCCGTGAGGGTAAGATCGAAAGCTTATTCGCTCAACGGGGGTATTTTGTTCCAAGCAGTTTAAAACTCCATTGTGTCATCTAGTTTAATACCTAGTTCCTATTTTTGTGCCCACGGAGAGATCCGTAAACAAGTCTCTTTGAATAAATTAAAGGAGGAAACTTCCAGCGACATGAAGAAAAGTTTGGGGCTTGCAGAGTCTCCAGTGCAGCCCACAGGCCGGAGGCCATGGAACCGGTGAAGCGCTTGAAGTCGGCTTTTAATAAGTTCACATACGGCGTCAGTTTTCCATTTGGACGCCGCCGACGGCCAACGTTGGTCCAGCCAGACCATTCAGTGAGTAAGGATGACACAGTTGACTGCCTGATCAACTATATTGTCTCCCGTTCAATACATCATAGCGAAATGGAGTGAAAGCGGCATAAGTCAAATACTTCCAGACGGTGATTATCAAAAAGCGCATGCCATATCCCATATTTGCAAAAAAATAATTGCCCTGAGAGATGCCACTTATGTTTAAGTGTTCGCTTTGTGAGCAGTATCACACGGAGCGCACAGGCTGTGGAAGTGGGCAAAGTATGCGCACATTCGATACAGTCAGTGGCCAGTCTCATGAAACATTGGCCGAAGTTTTGAAATGTGCTTTTGATTAGGAAGGATTCCTTGGGTGAGTTTGAAATATTATCATGTAACAAAGTCACAATATGGTTCGATCATGCCGAGATGCTGCCTTTGGAATGCATTTCTTTTCGGTCTTCTGCAAAAAAATGCATTCGCCAAAAACCACACTCAGGCAGTATGAAATTTTCGACTAATTTCAGATGCCCTCATAAATTAAAATGGATTTTATAGGGGAAAAAATAATCAAAAACATTCTTCCCTGTATTTAGATGGTGGAAAATCATGGTATCTTCAAATTCTATATGCGAAGAAATTGTATACTTCATTTCCTCAATTGCCGGAAAATTTTGAACTCGACCTGCTGTTTGCTAGAAAAACTGGCCCGAGGCAGCAGCAGTTGTTTATCGACCAAAGAGAGGGAATACAAAACGGCAAGATGTGGTTTGGTAGACCCCACCTGATGGACACAATGCTGTTGGAGTAGGAGTTCGGAGTGAGGGATTAGGGTAAGGGGTTAATGTTTGGGGGTTATGGTTAGGGGTGTAGGTCGGAGGTTAGGATTAGGGGTTAGCGCAACTACTTCTCAGCCATTCAAAGTACAACCGCGCATTCCCAATAGCTTTTCTTGCACATATAACTACTTGACCACGTCGCCTGTGCGTTCCCTGGTCCTACCTGTAAACACCCCTATTACCACCGGTCCCGTATTAGAGGTGGCTGGGGTTTGTTTACTTCAAGTGGGGCTACATAACCACATCCGAACTGCAAAACTTCATCAGAACAGAGACCGCTCGGTAGCCTAGCTGCTAGCTAACGGTGCATCCGCGTGTGACCGATAACCGGACGACATTCAGGCTGCTTTCAAGATAAGTAGACTTGCGTCTTCCCAGTGGGCAGTCGTGGACCAGTTGTGGTAATGTCAGCAGGATACGACGCCTAGGAGAACAACTACCGCAGAGTCCAAAGAAAACACTGCGGCACGGCAGGCACTAACTGGGTGCCGTTTATAAAACAAACTGAGGAATATGGAACTTTAGTTTCGGGTCCCTTATCAGGTCATGCTAGGCAACCCATAGCAACCGAGGAATCTGAAAATTTGCCAGTTTATAGAACAGAAAATATGTAAGTCGGTCTTATTAGCAAGAAAAAAGCCTGCGCCCGTAAGATGGGGTCATACGAATGTCCTGGCTACGGCAATGCAAGGCCTTGTCATGCATGCATGTTGCTGTACAATGTGAACATCGCCTGAAGTTACAAGGTGAGACCTGCACAGTGGGGAACAGTCACAGTGACTGCGAAGACAGTCCACGGTTTACGGAGACCGTTCAGACGATAGCGAAACAAAAGAACAAAAACCCAACAACGATTGCCTTAGATAGAGCATCTACACGTCTTTTTCGGCAGGACTTGTCTGTAAGTAACATCGGAAAATCTCTCTCCATGCCATGCAGACAGATGTAGACCAATAAAACTACCGTTCCAGTGATCGTGTCTTCTTTTAGACATGGACCCTCATTCTAACCCAGTTCGAAATAAATAATGGTGGCTTCTGTGGCAAGCCATCATGCAGCACGGGTGACTGGGGAAATTGCAATTGAAAGTCAAATGCAGAGACATGTTCCATGGAACTATCGACAAAACTGGCAGTGTTCGAGAGCCAACTAAAACAAGAAGCGCTGACCATCATATCATCATTTCGGATACCACAAATTCAGTGAGACATTTGGAAGACGAAACCTTTCCAACCTTAATTATTCGGTTTATCGTTATTGTGACAACCGGTGATATGAACTTTTAGCGAATGCCGTCGAATAATATGCCAAAATTGTGAATTCGTGAGTTTGGTCGAATGGGCCGTAAACCAAAATCATTTTTTCACTTCACTCTAGGTCTAAGAGTAGCCCAATGACGAAATGGCAATCCCCCTGATAGCATTCTATTCGCCCAGAGCTAGCCCGGTCGCCCGGTTGCGGGCTAGTGTAGCGAGTGAGTGCATGTTTTCCGCAAGCTTAGAGGACACTGTCCACATGGGGACAGTAAGTTGACGCGTCCTCACGGGTGAGTTGAGGGCGTTGTAGCCCAAGACGATTTAAGTCGCCAGACAGGCACCTAAATTCCAGACAAAGTGCATTTGTGCGTAAGCGCAAAGGGACCCCTCCGATGTGACATGCAAAAAGCACTCGGGTGAGCGTCAAGGAAGGGATTTAGCAGAAAAGCTCCTCTCCTCCTCGCACAGATCGAGCGCTGTCAGGCAATTAGGTTGCTAGCCCTGCGCTAACCCGCAAGTCAAATGAGCTAGCAAATGTCTAACCCTGGTCGGCTAAATGCTATCAGGGCCCGCGAGCACGAACACGGTCCAGCCGTGCCGAGTCCCCTGTGAGTATGAATGGACTGCATGGTGATAGAGAGTGACCAAACCTGGAAACCTAGTCATCATAGTCACTTTGTATTTGCTTGTTGAGCAAGGTGTTTTCCAGTTTACGAGCGGCCAGTAAGATTCCTAGCCACACACTAGCGGTAAAGCGCGAGACGCGGAATACACTACACCTACTGGTGTCTTTCCTCTCCTCCTTTAAAGAGGGACAGAGCCGTGATTGTTGTGGTGCTCTGAGTACGCTCTCGCTGATTAGATGCCACGGGAGTTTCGGGACCATGATAAAACCTCACGGGTTGTAAAACTGCGAACACAAACGAAGACTTGAGTGCAAATAAACCCAAAAATGACCAAGTAAATTACGCCTCGCAAAAACAGTAGGCAAAACGCAGTGTGAGTTTGTTTGGAAATAAGTCGAAAAACGATTGAGCATCAAAAAATATCCCCAAATATGCTGACTGTGTGGAGAGAGTGATGAACAGCCCGCCCTGCTCGCCAGAGAAGGCTTATAGGGTTGCCAGCGCTCACGCGTTTCCTATTGGCCCTCGACGTCTGTTCGGTGGTTAGTTATTTTTTCCGACCACGTCCTTGGAAAATTTCAGAACCTTGCAATGGTTTAGTTCAGTTTATTGAGGGAAATAGGCGTAAGCCTTTGAGTAACCTATTTGCAACGTAAAAAATGTGTGGTATACAGATAAATGTTCTGGGCTGAAATAGTTCAAACACGCCCATAATTTTAGGACAAAATGAGAACGGGTTACATGGGGTGAGATCTACTTCTAATCGCTCTTGGTCATTTTGGAACATAAATATGTCAAGATTCTTTTTAAAACTTTGTATGGATGATGACATCACAACATCTGCGGGAAGGGCATTCCATGGTTTTACCACTCGAACAGAGAAGGAGAACTTCCGTACATCCAACCTTGCATGCTGAGTGCGCAGTTTTAACGGGTGACCACGGAGGTTGGTCGTGGTAGCAAATTCATAGAATTCCTCAAAGGCCAGACTGCAATCCAACCCCTTTACAATGCGGAAGGCTTGCAAGAGATCGCCGCGAAGTTGCCTGTAACTCAAAGGAACGTGGTTCAGATTTACTAGGCGAGTTGCATAAGGAAAGGAGCTTTGACCCCTAACCATCTTCGTGGCTCTCCTCTGGACCCTTTCGAGGCAATTTTGATCCTCAATCGTCCACGGCCTCCAAGCTTGTATGCCGTACACTAAATGCGGCCGGACGAATGTTCCGAATGTCTTAGAGAAGGCTTCTTCGTCAAAGTCCATAAACGCACGCTTGATGGAGTACGGTACGGACATTGCGCTTTTTGCCACTCTCGAACAGTGGGTGGATGGCTTTAGGGAACTGGTCGTCAGCACTCCGAGGTCCTTTTGGGCTTCGACCTCTTTTAAGGTTGCACCGCCCAGGAAGTAATTTCTTGTGCTGGCGGATCCGGCTGTGTGGCCTAGGCGAAGTATGCTACATTTGGCGACGTTGAACCGCAGGAGCCAACGGTTTGACCACTCCTCCAACCGATTAAGGTTCATCTGCAGTCTGTTTTCGTCGGCAGGACCCCGAATTACACTCCATACCTTCATGTCGTCAGCAAACATTGCTACTTCGCAGTCTAAAGCTCTTGCAGCATCGTCCACGTAGATAAGGAACAAAATGGGTCCCAGTACTGAACTCTGGGGGACACCACTATCGACCATTGCAGGGTCTGATTTTCCTCGACCGATGCAGACAACTTGGTTTCGACCCACAAGGATGTTTTCAATCCATTTAAGGAAGTTGCCGCTGATCCCTATTTTTTTAAGGTTATGTATCAGCCTTTGGTGTGGCACAGTGTCGAACGCCTTCTGGAAGTCGATGAAGGCTATGTGGTGCTGACCGTTGTAATACCCAACAGGTAATTTCACGCGGATTTCCAACTGCGTTAACGTTGTGGCCAAGTTCAGGGTTTCGGGCAGGGGGTGAATTAAAGTTATAGTTATGTTGCGGTTAGAATTCGATTGGAAGAGTGGTTGGAATTAGGTTCATGGTGCATTTTACTGTTAGGGCTATTGTTATGGTTTAGCCAATATTTAGCCTCAGGATTAGGGATAGGGAGGAGTGAGGCAATTCACAAACCGTCCAGGTGGTGACAGTTTGGCTAACGGAGTCTGTTATTAAGCGGATGGCCTATATATAGACTTCTCACCCCTTTCTGTATTTGTCTTATTAATTTTTCCTTTTTTAAACTATTTGAGTTCCTTTACTAAGTTTTTGGTTGCGTCTTCATCTGAGTAATTCTCTTTGGCTGCCAGCGACGTCCTGTTTGACCCGTTCAAATCCTAAGTCTATCACGTGAATATGCGCCAAGGTTTAACCACTACTGAAAAGAAATTCGAATTTCATGAGAAAGTTTTTTACTACTTTCTACACGGCACACCACTGCAACAGGTTGACAGTCAGAAGGACCTGGGTGTATGGATTACATCTTCACTCAAACCAACACTGCACTGCGCGAAGGCGGCTAAATCGGCTACGGCCACATTGCAACTCATTTGGCGAGCATTTATGGGATTTGACCCTGAATGCTTTTCCAAAATATTTGGCACCTTCGTGCGACCTCATCTAGAATACGCCATACAGGCGTGGAGACCCTGGACTGCCAAGGATTATACCGTCTTGGAGAAGGTCCAGAGACGGTCGACCAAAATAAAACAAGGTCTGGGAGCACTGCCCTATGAAACCAGACTGTCAATCCTCAACCTGTTTCCCCTTTCCTACAGGCAATTACGTGGTGACCTCATACTAACATTTCTCATCATCAGCGGCCTAGACTGTTGTTTAGATCCCACTGATTATTTCACCCAAGCCAACACGCCCACTTTGCGCGGTCATCCCCTGAAACTACGCGCAGGGAAATTAAGAACCAATGGACGAAAGTCCTTTTCCAGTAACAGAGTGGTTGCAGCCTGGAATGCCCTGCCTACCGATGTTGTAACCTCCTCCTGTGTGAACTCCTTCAAGTGTAGACTTGACCTGCATCAAGCTTCCCAATTGCCACCCCCACATCCACTCACATAACCCGGTACCATCTTATACGTGTTTATACTACTCTTAATTAGTAAGTAACCATTAATGATTACTCTTTTTCGGCTAGCTGCCAGCTGTCCGCGAGTATATACAAAATCCCTTTTTCACCTTCCCATTTATCAATGTCTTTCTCCGACGACTTGTAACCAAGAGGGAGTTCAAAGGCGCTTGCCTATATTTCCCTTAATAAACTGATACTGATACTGAAATATTAGTCTCTTTGAGCAAAATATGTATGCGGACGGTGCTCTGACTGGGTGCCTAAAGACTTAGAGATAATCTATCAAAATTTTGGGTGGCAGTGAGCGGTAAAGTAACTGTTAATAAAGGCGAAGCTACCACTTAGAGCATGGGTGCTTAAACTTTCAGAAACGAAAAAGTAGGAAATAACTAGCCGGACCGCCTTAGGCAAGGCATGAACCCACCATAATTTGTTTGTTGGAACCCCACAATATACCACCTAGCACAACCAGACGCAAAACTAATTGATTCGAAGGCATTTCGTGCAGGAAAAGGGTGAGATCAGAAGAGAACACTGCGATGCCTGTTTCTCAAAGTGATTACTTGGAGGGCAGAGTGAATTAACTAAATTATGTCCAGTAAGGCCAACCTCGAGATTAATCGCAAAGGGGTTTCCAACCGATGTCTCCCAAGACTTCATTCTTGTGTATGCCTTGTTCATTATGCACGTCGACAACTATATCAGTGAACTATATTGTGCTGTAGTTAAGTTCGCTGATTATGTAAAACTATGGAGTGTCATCCCTAAACAATTCTAAAAGGCGCGATTGCAAGTCAACCAAAGTTTACTCGAGCAAAGATCCAATAACTTGCATTCTGCCCTTGTGTGAACAAGTGAAATATTGCGCTAGTCGTCCGAACCCAGACTACGAACCGCAGGCTATGTCATTTGAGTGGCATAACATTGAAAGAAGTGGACGTCCATGAGGATCATGGTGTTTGGATCACAACTCCGCCTACACCATTGTTGCATTGCTCAGTAGCCAAGTCCGCGTTGTCGTTCTATACCCTGCTATGCGGGCTCTATGCAATCCATGCTGGCATATGATAGTAAATTATGCTGCTTAAAGGAGTGTATTAGCTCTGGCTTAATGATTTACCCCTGATTTTAAAACAGATCTAAGGGAGACCGATTAGTATCTAATTGCTTGCAGAGACGTCGCTGCCGCCCCTAGGCCGTGCCGCGAACAATATAGATATTCAAGTTACAGGCAAGCAACCGGCTTCGAACGGGGCTTGGGAAAACATGTAGCGCAGTTTGCTTCGTTCGCCAGCGAACTCCATAAGAAATTTTGGTGACATATCTTATGGACTCTTTAATGTTGACTTATTCAACGCCATTATTTTTTATGTAGAGTTGTTATGGCAAAGTGCGCGGTCTCGATTGTGGGAATTTCCTTGAAGTCATAAGTTAGAGTAGTAAATTCCCTCTTTCTAGTTAATATAGATTTAGAAATAGTGAAAGGTAATTTGTCTTGTCTTCCTCCTAACTGATTTCTAAATCTGCGTTGGTCTTCAATTGGGCAAAGAACTCCTGTTACGCATGCTCTTTCTTATGCAGTCGCAGAATAACTGCGGATTCTTGATGGCACACTCAGTAGGTCTTTATGGAAACCTGGACATATTCTGAGGATACGTCACTTGGCTGATTCCTTTGAGCCTTCTTACAGAGTGATCCCATCAAAGAGCGATTTCCCCCCGCAGCCTTCATTTTTTCGACCCTCTTTTCGATGCTTGCATCAACCACCGGGGTCTCATTTTCAGCTTCTTTCAAGAAATGGTACAGTAGTTTTGAAGAAGAGTGTGCAATAACTCACTGTGTCGCTGCCAGTTATAGACTACGTTGCAGAAAAGCGCCACTCCCGTGATTATGCTGTTTTTGGCCATCCTCTTATCGAACTCACCCCTACAAAATATTCTTCCAAACCCTGGTGGGATGTTCGAGCATCGAAAAGACGGAATATTGCCAGGGTAATGCAATGTGGTCGGGTCTGCCTATGGGAGGTCGACATTGTACTTCTTCACTTCTATCCACCGATTTCGTGGAACCAGATCCAGACAGTTTGACTGTTGTCGCGTAATTACCCTTATAGAAAATAGGACGTGTTGACTTAGGAATAACCTGAGCGCTAGGCCCCATGGACGTCGGTTATGGGGCTAGTCCAGAACGTCGTGCATAAAACGAACTCCAGTCATTGAGCGGCACATTACACTCACCCATGATCAAGACGTCGGGCTGAGTAGTAAATGTTCGTAACTCCCTTGGTAAACGAGTATCAGCTTTGGGGTCTTGGTGGGTGAGAGACTGTCAGAACTTTATGGTTTTGTGATCTCAATACCTTTATTGTGAGCCAGATAACCTGTTTGTCTCACAAAAGCTTTTCTGTTTTTTCTGGCATAAACAGTCCCTGTCCTACATACGTGAGCACTCTCTCCAGGCGTCCTGTCCTATGAGTTTGAAACAAGTGAGATCTGGTTTGTACGAAGTCGCGGTTGTCCACGAATTCAGATAACCAAGTTTGTGCCAAGCAGGTGAGGTTGGGGAGAGGTCACATACATTGATTTTCATCCCATCTAGCCAAGACAGTATACTCTGTAGCTTGGTGCACAAAAAGCGAGTTTCCTTCTTTCAAGCGCTCTACCGCAGTTTTGTTCGACCTTCCATTTACTGAAGCAAATGAGTCTTTATCCAAATTGCTTTTGTTCATCAGCATATGGGTGACCGGGCTTCTTTCCCCATTTTTTTAATTTCGTTCACACTTTTCGAACATAGTTTATGCGTCTTATTCTCTCTGTCAGTGTGTTGTCCGGCTGAGAAACACCGCTGTTAATGTTCTTTGTTTTGTAGCGTCGTGAATGAACAAGTCGAAATTGTTGTTGGCTATTTAGCAGTATTTTGAAGAGCCGGAGATGTGGACATGCTAATAGGACAGCTAAGCACGTCACAAGTCGAAATACCTCGAGCATCACGAATTCCTCAGTGGGCTGCAGGATTTTGTCAAGGAGACTTTAGAAGAGCCCTAGGTCTAGCGATAATCGCTCTTTGGGAGAACTGGATGTGGGTCAGGGCAGCCCCAAATTTTCAGACATTTCCTTTTGCTGGCCATTTTCTCTTTGTCGCAGCGATTTTATTGCCCTGACAAAGTAGCATGTAGTTGTCACGGACTGATGATGACACGGTCCGTGTTTTACCTCGCTTATCGCTTTTTTGTGCTCCGTCTGCCTCATATATGTCGGTTGACGCGGATTTAACTAGTTCACTTTCTTCAATGCCAACATTGTCTGATGAATGTCAGCTCGTGCTGGCCCGTCTGTCACAAGATAGTGTCATTTGACGTTGTCTTCATGCTTGCAACCCAGAGGTTGTAGAATTAGTAGTGGTTTTAGTGACTGACCGTAATTTCAGCCAGACCTAATGTTTTTGGGTTTTAATTAGCCCGGACTCCTAGCCACGTAACATCCTACTATAAGACTTCAATTATTATGCTTTAAAACCAACTTCTTCTCTTTAACCTCTGGTGATTCCTTTTCCATCGCTAAAAGGAATACAGATTATATAGACTTTCATCTTTGTAACCCATGTTTTAAAAGCTACCAGGCTTCTTGCCTGCTTGACATGGCTAATTAGATGGCAATATACATATCCACGCATGCCAGGCAAACAATTGGGTCATATTGGAGCGCCTGATCTGAATCTTCTCAGTCTCATTCGCTGTTCACCTTCCACAGGGTTCCGTTCTGATCATTGGAATATCCAGGCGGCACTCTAGGTCTGCCATGACCTAGTATCCCCGGGTGCACTGTCAGGACGCTTTGTTTTTTCTGCTAATTAGCCTTCATAGTTTCATTGAACCCTCTAAGAGAAAATACCCTGCTCCACCATATTCCATCGCGATGTATTTTCTTCCTGAAAATATTTTGACTTGAGGGTTCCATGAACTCTAAACTCACATTCGTTTTCCAGAGAATTTCTTTATCGCTCATGACCAATCTCACTATATTTTCTCAAAAACTCCCAGTTTGGAAATTGTGGATTGTCGCTGGTATAGATCGCCGAGTTTTTTTTACAGGGAGATTAGAATAAGAATTAGAATACATTTACTACAGCGCCCCTTGGGCACTGTCAGTCCCCTTTGAACAGTGTGCGTTCATGTCTCGAAGTTAACCCATACTCCCGTTCTGGATGGTGTTCCGCAGGATTCAGCCTTAGAGTTGTTGCTTTTCCTGGTTTTCTTCAACAGCTGTGTCGATGACCTGGGACGCATCACCGTCATGTTTGTTAGCGATGTTAAAATGTGGAAAGTCGTCAGATCTAGCACAGACAGGCACGCAATTCAAGAGAATCTCAACAGACTTAGCTGCTGGTCAGCTCGTTATGTTGGTAAATGTGCGACCCTGGGTCTATGTTCCAGAAGGGCCAATGAGGAGGATGAATCCCTCCAACGCCACCTTGATGGGCAGCCTGTTTCAAATGTTGAGAAACAGACAGATCCCGACGTCCTAATGACCTCTTCAGTTTATTTCAGTTTATTTCAGTTTATTTGGTAAGGATAATAGGCAAAGCCTTTGAAAACCCTATTGATTACATGTCAGCTCGTTAGAAATAACTGTACACGAACAAAAAATATTCACTATAAAAACAGTACTTGGTTCATTTGAGTAGCATTGTCTCAGAGGAAATATTTGTGGGGACCAGGGGTATTAGTTCAGATTCAGACCGTCGAGGGAAAACAGGGGACACAAATAATCATCCAAGCGTTTCTTGAAGAGTTGCAGGGATGTAGCCTCCACGACTGACTGAGGGAGATCGTTCCATTTCTCCACTACCCTTTACGTGAAAAACTCGGAACGAAGATTCAGCCTGGACATTGTTGTCCGTAATTTCATCGAGTGACCACGAAGATTGGGTGAAAGATGCCACTGAAACATGTCCTCAAATTTAAGTCCATACTCAAGGCCATGTATTATCTTGTAGACGAGGATAAGATCACCTCTTTGCTGCCTGTAACACAGAGGGAATAAATTAAGGCAATTCAGTCTGTCTGTGTAGGAATGGCTTTTTAGACCGTTTACCAGCTTGGTTGCACGCCGTTGTACCCGTTCGAGGCATTCTTGGTCCTTTACCAGCCATGGCCGCCATGCTTGTATGCCATATTCTAAGTGGGGCCGAACAAATGTGCCGTAAACTCTCCCAAAAAGGTCTTGGTCAAAATTTACGCAAGCCCTTTTTATTGCATGCAGCACTCCCATGGCATTTTTTGTAGCCTTGTGACACTGCAGTGTTGGTTTCAGGTTGTTCTGTATCCAAACCCCGAGATCCTTCTGTGAAGATTCTGCGGGGAGCCTTATATCTTTCAGGTGATAAGTCCTCAGACTCTCATTTGAATGAGAGTTGGTTGGACGCAGATGAAGGACGGCACACTTCTCCACATTGAAATCTAGAAGCCATTTCTTCGACCACGCTTGCAGTCGGTGCAGATTATCTTGAAGGGATCTCTGATCATTCGGACCCTTAATGACTTGCCAGAGCTTAACGTCGTCTGCAAACATTATTTTGCCGCAGTCGAGTTCCTGAAGGCTGTCGTTAACGTAAAGGATGAAGAGCAATGGTCCCAGAACTGAGCCTTGCGGCACACCACTGGTCACATTCACCCATTCTGACATATCACTAAGACTCTCGTCACAGTATTTAATGGCAGCTAGGTGAGCGAGAAAGATGTTGTCTGCGCTGAGACAAGAATTTATGCAGATCGATAAGGAACTGTTCAGAAGGACCTACGGGGCTCTCGTTCGATCTCCCATGGAGTACGTCAGTCAGGCCTTGCGCCCGTGGACTAAGAAGGATTATCAACATGCAGGCAACTGCGTGTAGATTTCATTCAAACCCACCGGATTTTCAGGAGCCGTGAATGTGCCCTAGACTCTGACAACTTCCCAGATTTGACTGGAACGAACCGACTGCGCGGTCATTCCCTTAAACTGCAGAGGAAGATGTTCCATACGGCGGTCTGACGGAACGCCTTCTCGCAATGGGTCGCCAGAGCATAGAACAGACCCCCTGACACTTCGGTTATTTCAGGGACTTCTAAAACATTTAATGCAAACTAGACACCTATTTCTTGAGAAGCTACTGTACATATGAAAAAATTTATGCCAGTGCCGAAAATCTGTGTCTGGCTCACACATACTGGTAAATTTCGAACTCCCAGAATAACTGGAGTAACTAGTGATTCTATTGCTGTGTCTGGATATAAGCCGGAAGCTCAGTAGCGAAAGCCTTATTACCATAAAATGGGGCTTGAGGTACGGCATTAAGTCCTTTTTAGTGCTGCCTATAACTAAATAATATCTAAGTCAGCATTTAAACGCACTCGTTTTTGCTAGTGGTCCCAGATTTTCAAAACTGCCAAAAATAAGCAATTTAGATCTGTCTGCATTTGCTGAATTGCATTTTATTATGCAACTGGACTTGTCTCCATCTAAATTTTGCCTCACTGTTCTGATTGTGTTATACCAAACTGCTTCTAAGATATTGTGTTCATTTACCAGTCAATGTGGTTCAGTTCGGCGTGGCTAAATCTATTCTATTTGCATAAGTTAATGAGAAGAATTTTCAGGACGTCGAAGATGGGGATGTATGCAAAGAACTGTCTTAGTTGGAAAAAGTCAACGATGTTCGAGAAAAATATGGCAAACGAAACGTGATGGAACATTCTGGTGTCCAGTTATTTTCAGGTTCATCTTGTGACACATATGTAAGTGGGTTTTCTCCCAAGCTTCTTGCGGATAGTGAAATTACAGTAATTCTTAGGAAGCAGTGCATTGTTTGAGCAACATAACAAAGAAAGAAAGCTTTCCGCATTTGGCTTTGCTGCTAAACGGGATAATTTTTGGGAGCTTTGGAGGTTGATTATTGTTTCTTTTTCAATAAAGATCCCGGGAATTAAGTGCATTTGAATACTCTCGAAACTTTCGACAGAACCCCGAAAATCCCAGCCGGCTTCCATAAACGTCCTTCTCCTTTTATTCAATACGCACAGTCTTACAGAATTCAATAGGTTTCTGTGTAAGTCCTTGTCTGAAATGAAAGTTCAAACTTTGCGCTTTAAATTAGCTGGAAGCCGCCCGATTATTCGGCTGAGTGTGTCTGCTCGGTGGGCCTGCCAACGCCTACGGGCTTAAAGGCCGCATGTGTCTTTTTCGCGTTCTGCATGCAATATTTTTTGGCAGTACTGTCTTACTTTCCGCACGCTCTGAAATATCCGTATATTTCTAGACGTACTACTTCTACCGTCGCCATTATTCTTGTTTGCTTGGTGCACGTGCCTTGAAGATAGGAGTGCGTAGTATTTTAGTGAGCGGTCTAGACCAGTCTTTAAACAACCGGCCAAATTTTCTTTAACTTAGAGGCCCATTTACTTTGCTTTCGTGTGTCTCCCACCAAGCGTTTTCTCCCAAAGGGCGTGCTCGACCTGTTAACATCTAGGTCTTGATCTAGTTTTCTGTTTCCGCGCGGACGGTGTTGTGTGTTGTAGTACGTATTTTTTACAATTAACAGTGAGCCTGTTGTGCGCCCATGATTCAGACTTTCGCCACCTTTGGCCCCATTACCGGCAGTTTTCCCATAAGAACGTTTGATCCCATACCCGAGTTATTCCTTTTTGAATACAGAATTGACATCGTGTGTTTTACCAGTGACCTGCTTTTTAATGTTGGTGGGGATTGCAAGTAGACAAATGTAATTTGGTATGAAATTTCTATATGCTTCTGTCAGGTCACCTCGTTTTGCACATACAGTCAATAAATCCAGTGAAACTGCGACAAGTCGACCGTAGTCTAGCGTTGTCGACCGCTGATTGATCCGGCTAATTTTCTTTCGCAGGAAGATGAGTAGCATTAAAGGTACAAATAGCTTGTGCTAGTTACATTTTCGTTAGTATTGGCTGTGAAACACTCCAGCCGAAAGATTAATGACATGTTTGCTGTACAGCTCGTACCCCGCTTGTGGTATGGAGGTGCGAGAGACCTAGGTTGCTTTGAAACGAGGTGTCGGCGGTATTCATTGATTACCAAAACCTCCGACTGTAATAAGGCTTTAGTTGCCTACCTTGTATCTGTCAACATTTGCTATAAGGAAGTCCGCCCCATAGAGTACTCGCATTTCGGTTGCTGGAAACCGGGAAATTAGATAAACAATCACGTGACACTGCCATCTGATGGGTGGAGTTGGTGGTCCCGCAGAGTTCTTTCCAACATGTATTCCATCAGTTTGCTAGTAGCTGTTTTGCACAGCTGCTTGAATAACTATCGCAACATTTATATTATTCAACTATCAACAGTGGCACAATTTTGCCCTTTTACCTCAATTTGTTCTCCCACTTGCATAATTTTGGATGCCATCCTAGGAAAACCTCAAAACGTTTCATTTCCTCCATTTGTCTGGGTACTTAAGTGAATTCATATTATTAGAATGAATATAACATCAGAGAAACCACAGAGCGCGCTCAGTGAAGTCACGGACATCTTGACAGAAAAACTCAATATAAATGAACCTGAGGATCCTGAGCCTGTAGATCCGGACTCAACGGCGAAAAAACGAAAGAAAAAGAAGAAGAAAACACCCAAGACAGGTATGTAGCAAATCTCATTTCTCACGATTTAGAACCCGAAGAGTCAGCGAATGAGGCGCACTCAGGTATTAAGTTAGCACACTTGTGACCTTCATAGTTCTTGAGGTGCAACCCCCAACGACCACTGGCAACCCAACAAGTGGAGAATGCTCAGTTAAGAAGAAGAAACCCAAAAAGAAAGGTTTGTCCTGCACATAGTTTTATTTTCGTTAAGGACCCCCGAAACAGACGGACCCACCGTCTATTCCTGTTAGCCAACTATTTCCGAATCGAGATTTTCCCATTGGCGAAATTAAGGAGTATAAACTTGGGACGGATGGGTACGTAGCTTGCTTCTTTTGTTACAATTTCAGTCGGACAGCTGTTAACAGGATGACTTCCGAAGAATGTCGCCTTCTAGACGAAGCCCGGTTGAAGATTTATCAGGACCTTCGTGAGGCAGCCGAGGTGCACCGGCAAGTGCGTAACTACATGCGTCCTCGACTCCAGCCTGGCACGAAATTGTTCGACTTTTGTGAACAGCTGGAAGATATGAGCCGCACACTCATCAATGCTCGCGGGCTCGAGGCCGGTCTTGCCTTTCCAACAGGTGTTTCTTTGAACAACTGTGCTGCACACTACACGCCAAACGCTGGAGATGATACTGTCCTTACCTACGATGATGTCTGCAAAGTAGATTTTGGTGTCCATGTAAATGGTAGGCGTTTCTTTTCCCTGTCTAATCTGCTACTTTTTCGCTGTGGAATAATGTGAATTTCGTTCATCTATAGTTAGTTGTTATTCTTTCTGAGTCTTGTAAACTCGGTTTATGTGCTAAGCTGAGAGTGAATTGGCCCGGCTCACACCATGTCGCGCCAAGTTGGTAATTTGCTATTATCTCAAGACCGTATTGCAGTTGGCAGAAGCCCGAAGTCTGTTAATTTCCAAAGTACACCTCTAGCCGTTCATGTAGTTTACCGGTTGGGCACGTTGTATGTAGTAAGTTGATCCATTCTGTGGCATCTGTGTTAACTGGCGAACCCGCGCCTCTGTCAATATACCGTATCGTAAGTAGGCAGACGTAACTTTCTTTCCTGGATCGCGAGTTTGGTGTTGGAAATTTCGTAGACAGACGGGTCTTCTACACCACACGGGCCATTTCCTGCCTGGCGCAGCTACAACGCAGCGTAATCTACCTCTTTGGATCTAAACTGCACGTTTCCTCCGCCGAATCTAGGAAGATTCTCGCAAGCTATCTTCTTACAACAGTCGTAAAAGTGGTGTCCAGTCTACATCTGTCAACACGCTCTGCCAGCGGACAGCTATTTTGAGAATGACCTCTAGGATGTCCTTCCTTCCTGTTTGCCAAGGTTTCTCAGGGGTGACTTTGCAGGAATTGGGGTACACATTTCTGTCAAATATGCTTCGCGCTTTCCTCATCCAAGATCGTTGTCTCTTCCACCGCCGGCATCATTACTGGTGTTATTGTAGCTATCTTTTGCTTCTCACCATCGTCATCTTTGTGATCCACATCACGTTTCTCTGCGCAACTTACTGTGGCTGAGACCGCAACCCTGCCTACCGTACAAAATGTCAGGGTCAAGATGAAAAAAATGACGTCGTATGCGATAGCAGCGAGATAGAGGTAATAGGAGGCTTTATCTGGGATGGAGGCAATGCAGGCGCACAGTTTGCTATCACTTCTGGCATTTTAAAAGGGCAGAGTTTAAAGTTCTTTCTTATTTCATATTGTGATAAGCAACCCCCCCCCCCCTAATCTTTACAGTGACCTAGCCGTGTTGTTCGTACTCAAAGTCCACGTCGTGGCCTGACCGTTTTTTGAGCCTTTGACCCAGGTCAAGCCACCAAGACTGGCCACGATAGATAATTGTTTGGAGTTCACTGCCACACTTACTGTTAGATAGTGCTAGCTTGGAACACTGTCCCTGTATCGCATGCTACCCGGGGGACAATCGCAATACGTGTCCTCACTCCTCCTAGAGGGCGAAAAATCGAAGCGGTGAGCAGTATTACCTACCTCCACACCCCTGTACCACTGACGGAATAATGTTGGCAGGAAATAGAAGGGTGGCAGACAACTCTTCCGCTACATATTCTGTTGTTCCTGTTAGTTCCTATAGTCTCATCGAGAAATTAAGCAAATTAAAGAATTCAAGTGTGCGGAACTGCAGTCAGATGCCGTGTTTTGCGTGGGATTTAGGTTGTTGGCGGTTGCTGTCACTGGTGAATACTTCAGCTAAGACGCCCTACCTAAGTCTCGAGTGTCAAACTTCTCTGCCGATAGGAGAAATGTTACTATCTCATTTGGTGGGCAACATGCTCTATCAACCCTTGAAGGAACCAGCTGCTGCCTGTGTGCTGATCTGTTTTATTGCACGCCAGAATTAGTGGATGACAGGCGGCGGGAGGATGCGTCGGTAGGACTTCAACTGAGACAATTTATTCCTTACAGACCGTGTGTACTTTTAAGTTCGATCGTGTTTGAAAAAAGGCGATACTCTCTAATCGCATTGCCAAGTGGGCACTTTTTTTTCACAAGCAGGTATAAAAATCTATAAAAAAATGACAGCTACCCCTATCATCTCTCGACAGTGACTTCTTTGTTACCCTTTCTTGTAGAGTTAGAAAGTTTCTCACAAGTGAGCCAGTGCTTTTAAAACTTTTTCCCTAAAAACCCTAGAACCCCTGGATCTACCGTGATTGTTAAACGTTGGGGAGGTTTAGGTTGAATTTGTACTGCTGGCTAACGCCCCCCTCCCGCCTCCCACCCTCAAAGCTGTGGTTTTCTCTAATTGCGCATTGTCCTTACCACCAGAGTAGTCTTCTTTGTCGTCTCACCTTGTTAAGCACACACAATTTCAGACTTTTGGTTTATTTCCAGGTCATTTGGTCGACTGCGCCTTCACCGTGCATTTCAATCCGCGCTACGACAAACTTGTTGAGGCAGTCAAAGATGCTACCAACACGGGCATCCGCGTACGTTATTATTCTGCGCGTATTAGTCGCACGTAATTGCAGTGTCTAGCGCCATAATACTCAACCTGCCAGGACCATACCCTATTTACTATTTTTTGTCAACCATTGAGGTAGCGTCTCCATTTGCATGCACGACTTTGCAGTTCATGGTGTCGTGGCCGATGTAGTTGATTTTACCTAACGTCCCATTCCGTTTCCAATATTACGGCAATACCTGACTTGGGCACAAATTGCGATTTGAGTATAGAACAGTAAGTGGATTGTTTTTGAGGCTTGCACAGCCGACTGGTTTACTGGTAGGCAGTGAGGCCGACTGTGGCGAATCAGTCTCTACGACAAATCCGGCCATTCCTCAATATAATAAATCCGACTCGTGGCTTGGGAGGTTGCTAAGTGGTAGCAGAACTCGATCTTCATGGAAGTATTTTGGAGTAACTATAGAGGACTGAGAGTTGAGGCACAATGGCTCTTTGATATGGCTTTCATAACACTTTCACTGGCACATATAGTGGGGACCAGCTCGCGTATGGCGCGCGTAGAGGGACTGTTTGGTTTCGTCGGCCACCGCACCCTCGTCCAAATCCGGTGGCCCTAATATGGTCTTGCCATCGTGGCAGGGTGAGGGAATAGAGGGAGAGTGTGGCCGATACTGCGCCCGCTCTGTGGGGCACGCGGTGGATGTGGTCTCTTACGACGGTCGAACTGTCGAGTGTGAGTGGTGGGCTGTATGGAGTTTTACCGACTTACCATCGTCCCACTTGTCTTAGGCGTCCGGCAACCGATAAACCTGTTTCCACAAACTGTCCATGGTCGCGGAAATTTATAACATAGTTTCGTCTCAGCAGTCGATAAACGCGCTCAAAAAATGCCGACGGTTCTAGTTCACATCATTCAGCCTGCCTTAGGTTTGTACATATTTGCAGGTCTCGTTTTCTTGTCAGTAACTTCCATTTAGCAACTTCTCGGACGAATGGCGCGTTGTTCTGCTCATTTCGCGGATTGTAGGAGTTCACCTTGTACCCTAAATATTCCGCCAGTTGCCGTGTTGTGATGGCGGGGAGTAGGAGGGGGGACCTTGTGGTCTACTGAAAACGCGTTAGAGCTCGTCGTCGGGCGCCCGCCGCGGCGTCGGCGTAGTTCGCTGCTGCGTAAATTGCGGTCGCTGGTCCTGGTCACAGCCTACGGTCGGGGTCATCGTGCTCGCCGCGTGTGAGTCATTCGCGCGACCGCGGTGGCCGACTCTCTGCGCGCACACCCACAGCGGATTGCTGTCTTCCGATTCCGATTTGAAAAAGGAAAAATTTTGAGCGTATTGGTTTGCTGCCTGTACCGTGGGTAGCCGTTGACGGCTGCTCATGCCTAACGCCAGCGTTCCGAGTTTCAGCCCGGAGTCGTTCTCAAGCCGGCTGGAAGGAGGGCGGTCGGACGTGCGCGAATCAGCGTATCCCCTCGAAGAGCGAGATACTGACAACTGATTGGCCAAAATCTCAGGCGTGATACTTGCACCCGTCAAGGTTAATCGATCATAAACATCCGCCCTCCTGACCGCAGTAGAAAGTAAAGTTGAAATAATTTACACGGGGTACAAACTAGAGAGTTAACTAGATCTCATCAATGACCCTAGAAAACTGTGAAATGTGTATCTCAAGGGTCAGTTGGATTTTATTGGGCTCAATTCCAAACGCTCCACTGAAAACTCGCTTTTCGTACCCCACGCATCTTCTTACCTCAGGTCGTAATAGCGCACTCATTTTAGAAAGTGCGGTTTTTCACAATAGCAGAACCACCTGCGTGTATAAACAGTAGAGCTTCAGAATTTATGGCAAAGGAAACAATTTGGCAAACCAGCCGGGTGCTCTCGGACCGCAAGTCCTGTGCGGTAGACTTCGCTGTTGCCCTAGTCGCCACTACTTGTCACTTGGGTCGTGAGACTATTCTCCTCCACTGGCTGACCAGATCTGTACACTGATGAGCAGTATCGTCGCCTTCAAGAAGTCCCGCAATGGTTGTCGACCTAGATTGGTTAAAACGACTTAAAACGCGTGTCCACAAACCCTCAGTCAGTTTCCTGTCCCGGTTGTTTTTGTTTATCAGTCTAGCACTCAGAGACGTAGACAATGTAATTTGTGCATGATGACTGGTAATGTTCACTGCCAATTACCGCCTGTGCTGTTTTTGCGCCAAAATGGTTTGAATAGTAGGGGAACCCCCTAATTTAAGTCTCGTGATGATAAGTAATCCGCGCGTCTTTAGTAACTGTGCATGATCCTGACCCATCTTGCAATGTACTTGTTGACTACTTGAACCACGACAAATGCCCTGCCCTAAAAAGACCCAACATGCAGGAATGGGGGCGTTTTCTGGGGCACTGGCCAGTTTTTGTTATTGTTTCAATCAGTCCAATCGGAGAGCGCACGCCATGACCCTCGAATCGCTGAAAACCCAGTTAAGCCGTAGCTTCTCGGACAGCAGTTGCATGGGGTGGCTTAATTGGGG
>CACRXP010000056.1:341049-387829 GCA_902702965.1 Spirometra erinaceieuropaei | reverse complement strand
TAGATTTAAGAGACGTCTGTGTCGAAATGGCTTAAGCGGGAAGCGCAGTAAGGTGCCAACACCATTCACCCGGAATAAGTTGCCACCACACATACGCTCCTAAAAATTTCCCACCTCTTCCCATTCGAGGTGTCAGCCTCGGCCTTAAGAGTTGGTGCGGTGAGAAGGTCGAGTTCAGTTATTTCTCTGAAGATAGTTTTTCTCTTTTTCTCGCTGCAAAAAGTAGAAAAATATCACTTTTCTAGGAATGACGGAAAATCCCCCTTTTTCACCGTACTGAGACCTCCGTCTACAATGGAATTGCCATATTGCATGAGCAACGAGTGCATAACTTGAATTTTTCAAGGAAAGAAAGAATACCTTGTAAAATCAGCTGTTTGTGGTATATCATTACCGGGACAAAGTATTAAATACTGGTACTCGCAGGTCGAAGAAATGTGGCCCAGTTACCTGTCTACCAACCTCTAGTCCGGTGCGTTTTTCTCTCCACAAAATAGAGATATCGCATCAACTCTTGGGGGGCGGGGGGGGGATTCATGAGAAAAGCATTCGTATTCAGGGCACGTGGTAGTCCCACTGGTACTCACTTTCAGTTAATTGTTCCCACTTCACCTCCGTCCAGTCATTTCATTAGCCATCGTTGGCATATTTTTCCTATTGGTCAATGGTCCCCACTGCCGTCAGCAGCAGACGCCCAGGGGCAAATACTGCTCTGGTTCACAAACATTTCCCGTCTGCTCTGTCTGTCGAGATCGCAGAACAAAGCCCGAGCAAACCTCATTCTTCGAGCCTGTGTCCTAGCATTTCCAAACTGGTAGCGACGCGTGACTCAGCTTCTAGCAGGCCTTTTGTGAGGCCGAAGAACCCTGTTGAGCATTGATGGGTTCTTTTGCACCTTAACTGCATTTTCTGGAACTCTCGTCGTTCGTTGTCGCATGGCCAGCAGTTGATCGACTCTGGTTCCAGAAGTCTTCACCGGCTAGCGGTAGTCTCGGGCATTGACCTCTTGGACAGTCTCTTTTAAACTGTCAAATCCAGGTCCGCTAACCTACCGGAGGCTATTCTTATTATTATTATTATTATTATTATCATCATCATCATCATCTGGCGGAGTTAGGTTGCCCTCCTACACACAGGAAAGCGCGCCTTCGGTCAGAGGTTGAGTCTACAGACTTGCATCACCACTGCTGCGCACCACTTTTGGTTGCTCACATAGAGAACATTAAGTACTCATCCTCAGGCGGCAACTCCTGTGCTGCCTCGACACAAGCCTTGACCTTTAAAAAATACATTATACTTGTGTGTGGCCCTGAGCTGTCGAACTGAAGGACATGGGCGTCAGTAGCTTGCGCTCCAGCATTCTTCTCCGCACTGTGTTTACTGCGACTTCTCCTATGCCACACCGTCGCAGTGCTCTCTTATTGGACAGGAGCCGTTTTTTGCATATACAGGTCCATAACTTTTTTATTTCCTTTTTGCGCTTTTGCCGCCAATTGTTGAGCATTTCAAGTGAAAAAGGGCTTTAAACTGTTTTCAGTGAAACCCATCCGGAACCTAAATGGACACTCCGTTGATGCCTACCAAATCCACGCCGGAAAGTCGGTCCCCATAGTGCGTGGAGGTGAACAAACCAAAATGGAGGTTGGTTGTCTAATTCTTTTTGGTCGTCCTCGAGCTTTGCTCGGCCATTTCATGCCGTTCTCCGAGTCTCTTAAGTATAAACCGAGAACGCATGAAATACTTCCTGACTGCACGGCTCGCGATATTTCTATTTCCGATTTTTTTCACATGCACGCCTGCTTTCCCTCAAATAAACTAAACTGAACCCCCTACAAGGGATGGGATCACAATACTGCCCTGGCTGTTGGTTGGCCATTTGCCCAGCCACAGACCTCAAGCGCACTCGGAAGCCCTTACTTAAGAAGCGCGTTTTCTCCAACTGGTCGCCGACTATTTCTTATCTTCTATCACATCTGCATCTGCCTGTTTTTGCAAAATCGCGTCTTCTCACCAGATCCTATTTGGAGATGCCTGCGATTTCGCTTGTACCTAAGGCCCGCGCTTTACACGATGTCTTTCCATGGTTCTACCTATATCCCTATGAAGACGTTTTCCAACTCTCATGGGATCACTTTACATACTTTCTAGGAACCAATAACAATCCTGCAGGTACAAGACTACTAACATAGGCTGTGTTCGGATTTGTACCAATCACTAAAATCTAAGCCAAAATCTTCCACTCATTTACATAATATGCCACAAAACGACTTAAGTAGTCATTTTTGGCGCAAATTATTCCCACGAGTCGCAGGTAAGATGTTCAGCTAAAAGCCAATATCATCACGTATATGAAATACAATTCTGCTGCAGGCTGATCAGTACTGTACTTTAAATGGTTGAGAAATAATTGCGCTAACCCGTAACCCCAACAGTATTGTGTCCATCAGATGGGGCTAACAAACCACATTTTACCGAATAAAGTGCGCGGTGCTCATTTCAGCGTTTTTTAAGATCCCATAAAAACGACTTAAGTAGTCATTTCTAGCGAAAATGACTCCCACGAGCCGCTGGTAAGATGGTCGGCGACGGTATGGAGAATGACCCCGCTTTATTGTCGGTAGATTGTGGATAGTGTCATACGTGGTTGGTGATAATGGAAGTTTTACGGGTGAGGCGGCACACTAGACAGTAAGTTGACGAAATGCAGGGAAACACAGACATTGTTTGGACTACTCCCGAAAGACTCACCGTACGCTCTCTTACGACAACGGAAATGAGCGCGATAATTAAAAATAAACAAAAAGCAAATTTCAAAAAGTTAAGGAGTTTGAGTGATGGTTTGAAGTCATGGCAAGTGATTGTTATTAGCAGTGTGATGTCTGAAAAAGCCTGCGAATGGGTGCCAAGATAAAAGCCCATATGACGTGGTCTACAGTCTACCGACAGTGAAGTGGGGTCCTTCTCCGTGCAGTTGCCAGATGTTCAGCCAAAAACCAATATAATCGCTTATATGAAATACTTTACAATTCTTCTGCAGGCTGATCGATACTGTAACTCCCCAACTGAGACCATATTTGAAATCTGCAGTCAGATCTAAAAGTATGCCTGTCTACGTGTCATGCTGGCATAAGTGACGACAGCTGTCCAAGAAATTCCCCCAACAAAGTCCAGTCAGCGAGCTAGCATAGGAGCACTTCTACCCTCTGGCCAATGGAACGGCTTTTACAACTTAACTCAAGTGGTCTGGACAGCAGGGGTCAGGAGGAATGGCGCTGTCTCCCGTTTCGTTAGTACCCCGTCGCCCTCACTAGGGCGATAACTGACAACGCCGGCGAGCCTGCATCCTGACTTCTTCCTATCACTTGGTTTCGCGAAGCGCGATTGGGCGCAGGCGGATATATTTGACGGTTGACGGCCAATTTTCGTGTACCACCGGCCTTGGAGTATGATCATAACCTAGGTCCACAATGTTGACAGTATCAAAGTTGGAGATATATCCCATCTGAATGTCACGAGTTGTAACCTCCGACTTCCGGTCTAACCGCCGAACAGGCTGTCACCAAGTTTCGCCAGATGCGCTGAAGTCGGTAGATGAATGAAGACTCCACCTTCTTAGGGATGGTATTCTTTGGTCGTGTCAACTGCCGCCTGGCAGTCTCACTGGCACATCCCTCGTACGGCCACAACCTAGCTTTTTTCGACTCCCCACTTAGACTCATTCGGGACGTTGGACTCTTTTCTCTGAATGTTTCTGGACACCTGTTGGCTCAGCAGAGCTGCTGAAGGCGTTTGATCTGTCCCGTCTAGTTAATTTCTGCGCTCTGGTACGGCGTTTACGTACAACTTAGTTGGTGTTACAGCGAGTTGATGATGGTGTAACTTGGCATTTGAAGCGTTTTGGTCAGTTTCCTGCATGCTCTTGTCACCAGTTTACCGGCGGACTGACTGTAGAAAATGACGTCTAGGGAGGGGAGTCCGCCGTCCATTTCCACAGCCACGGCAAATTGCGGACCCGATGTTAGTGAGTTCAGTTGTTCAGTATTTGATTGGTTCCCGACCAGTTCTGACAGAGTTTTCGCCGACAAAACGCACCCAAAAGTGGATTTGTTCTCCTAAAGCATCTGTCTTTCAGGATCTTCGGGGACCGCCTCAATAGCAAATCCGTAGATTGGTGATTTTATCGAGGTGCACCTAATTTGCTCATTTTCGGTTCTATCGAAAGAAAAGAATGTTCAGAGGCTCTGCCTCACGTTGGTCCTACACAACAGGCCATTGAGAGCTTCAACTGCGAGGACTTAGATTTGGTCGTGAGAAGAGACTCGCCGAACGGACTGTATTTTTGACCCGCGGGCTGGAACGTCCGCCTCCGAAATGACCAATTTGCAAATCCATATGCAGATCTGCATTGGCGTAAGACGATGGCGGTGGTAACGCCGAGATAGTTTGTCTGGTGAGAATCAAGACAACCTGAGAGAGGACTGTCGAATAAGAAGAAGAAGACGGCATTTTTGAAATAATCGTAAAAATCCGGCGAAAATGCTTTTTACCCAGTTATAAACGCGATGGCCGGAAAACCTGGTACAAGATAAGGAGAAATGTAAAAAAACCTTCATCAGGGGGGTGATGGAGGATAACCACATCGGAGACACCGGCCTACAGCTGCGAATGCGGATGCGCTAGCCATCGATTGGCTGTCCGGAGGCTTGCACTGGAGTCCGAGGTGATAACCCATACCGCTCACGCCTTAAACTCTGACTCCGAGGTGATGACCACGCGGCAAAGCAGACACAAGAACTGTTCTCGTCAAGCCCTAACCATACCCACCCGCGCCCCCTACCAGGCTTTTTGGACTCCAGTACCAAAAAGAAGTCAGGACGCGAGTCACTCTGGGTTGTTAATTATCGCCAGGGTCAAAGAGGGCGACGCGAACCAAATCGAGACGGGGGTTCGTTGCGCATCTTCCTTCGGCAGGCCTTCACCGTCTGCGAGTCAGGTTAAGTACGCATTCAACACGCGCTTACGCGTAGTAGCGAGAGCTGTGCGCAGACTCTCCAGTCTCTGAAAGCGACTAGCCAGATTTGTCGTTTAAAACTTTAGAACGTAAATAAGCATCCCCCTCCCCCCGCATACAGGTTGCCTCCTCTTTCCCTCACATTTTCAGTAAGTAAAACATTTTGCCTATAGAAGCCTTGCCTTGCAGCTCCAGTAAAAACGCTGGGGAATCCGGGAATAGGCTGGTCTTGCTAGTCGGAAGGCGGTAATATCGACTGATTCTCACAGGGGATCAGAATGGTTCAGGTGTAAAATACCCAGACCGAATACTGGGGTCCGCAGTTAGGTTATGTCTAGCAACCATTTTTTTCTTTTTGGCCTAACTATGAAAAACTAGGTGCCTCAGTGGGATTCGGACCCACGACGGCAAGGGAAGGCTTTAGTACAGTCAACGCTCTAGCCACCTTAGCCACGAGGCCCCGCCGGATGACGCGAGTTTAATCCCATTTGGGTCAAGTTTACCCGCCCAACCCGACTGCAACGTCTGGAATCCGCCAAGTCTGATACAGTAAGCTGACTGGCCAAGCAGGATTTCCCAAGAAATACATCTGGAATCCACCAGGTGACTACCAGTCTCATGTAATTCGTAGCTGTTATGGTGTCATCTGGTGAATTCTAGATGTATTACTTGGGAAATCCTGCTTGGCCAGTCATCTTTACTGTATCGGATTTGGTGGATTCCAGACGTAGCAGTAGGTTGGGCGGGTAACTTGACCCAAATGTGATTAAATTCGCGTCGTCCGGCGGGCCCTCGTAACTGGGCTGGTTAGGACGTTGGGTGTACTAAAGCCTTCCCCTTATTGCCTGGGTTCGAATCACACCGAGGCGCCGAGTTTTTCACAGTTGGGTCAATATGAATTATTCAAAATCTGCCAAAACATCTAATTTAGAATAAAACAGAACATCATGTCACATTTTGCGAACAACAATATAAATTCGGAATACGTGACCTCTTAAGTAGAGACTTGAAAGTCCAAAAGAAACACTAAGACGTCGTGTTCGTTGACATTTTTCCACCACGACTCCCCCGTTTTCATCAGTCCCCGGTGTGGATTTTTTCTCAACTAACTTAATTTCCATGTAAAAATCGCGAGATTCGGAAACATTGGCCAGTCCATGAATCACCTCGAATCTTGAATGCTTCTCCCGTTAGAAGCAAAGCGTTCTCACTAGAAGCTGCTTTGCAAACTGCATTTCACAAATATTGACGAGGGCTCAAGAACGCGGATCGAATTTTGTGGATGCCAGACGTTGCAGCACGGTTGGGCGGGTAAACTTGACCCAAATGTAATGAAACTCGCGTCGTTCAGTGGGACATCGTGGCTCAGGTGACTAGAGCGTTGGCTGTACTAAAGCCTTCCCTCGTCGTCGTGGGTTCGAATCCCACCGAGGCACCCAGTTTTTCACAGTTGGGTCAAGATGAATTATTTGAAATTTGCCATAACACGTGAATTTTTTTTCTTTCAACTAGTCTGCCTGAAGAAACGGGCACCCCATCGCACGCGATGGGCATTTTCGGGATTAGCTGTTCCTTTTTGACATTTGCCTGTCTGAGAACGTCTAACGTCTGCCTTTTCTCCCTTCAACAATAGGAGAATGAAATCTACGCCATTGAGACCTTCGGCAGCACTGGAAAGGGCTACGTCCACGACGTCGTCGACTGTTCTCACTACATGAAGGACTTTGATGTCGGACACGTTCCTCTTAGGTAGAGCCTGGTTTTAAAATCCATGTTATCTTTGCCTTTTCGATTGGGTGGTTATTTTTTTTACAGATTCACAGCTGTAAAAATGAACGCACTTTAGGTTAAGGTGATACCATACTAACAGCATAGGTTACAGCCAAAAGCCCATACACACGTGTTTCGCCAATATTCTGCCGCTGCATGGCGCAGCTGCGAGGGGTTCGGCTCGTCAGTGGTTACCGCTGTGGCTGATGGACTTTAGCCCAAATATTCATACATAACATTCTCGGTCTGAGCCTATAGACCTTGAATAAACTGATCTACTCCAACTCCGTAGATAATTTCTGAGGAAATTAAAAAGCGACAATTTCCAGATTGGAATATCTATCAGAAAACACACAGGGAATGCTGGAGGACCCACTGACGAGCCGAACCACTTGCGGCTGCGCCCTGCAGCGGCAGAATATCGGCGAAACACGCGTGTATGGGCTTTTGGCTAGTACTTGTGCTGTTAGTATTGTATCACCTTACCCTGAAGTATACTATTAGCTGCCTGTCGGCAGTTAATGAATATTACCCGGCTACCTGCTCTGGCTGACGGACTTCGGCCCAAATATTCGTACATAAAAATCCCGGTCTGAGCCTATAGACCTTGAATAAACTGATCTACTCCAACTTCGTAGATAATTTCTGAGGAAATTAAAAAGCTGCAATGAACGCACTGTCTGGTAAAGTCCAAAAGTCGATCTCAGGACACAGCGACTTCTCCACCTGAGCGTTCAGATCGGCTAGATCGCAGTTGGTAGCCAGGAATGGGGAAGCGGACGGCGACCTTAACCCTGATCCTAACCTTAACCCTAACCTCAACCTTAAACGTTAACCGTTAACCTTAACATGCACCCCTAACCCTAACGTAAATCGTAAACGGAACCGTAGCCCTTACACATAGCCGTTATTGGAAAACCTAACTGTAATACTGAAACCTAATCGTACGCTCAAGCCCTAACCGTAACCCGAAAACCCAAGCCTAAAGGCATAACCCTAACCCGAAAATCGGAAACCATTAAACGGTACCCTAATCCTAACCTCAAACGTAAAACAGAAGCCAAATGGGTCAGATGTGATTATGGAACCCCTCAAAATAGCCCCAGTAAACAAACCCCCACCCCCGTCACCTGAAATACGGGGCCTGGCTACCAACTGCGATCTAGCCCTCAGATCGGTTCTCGTGTTCATCCTCGGAGAGTCGATCCAAAAGCTCGGGCGAATAAGGCACTGTTCCCCGAGATCGCATGTCTGGCGAATAATTGGCGATGGACCAAGGCGCAGAGGGCTGAGTTCTGCCACGCCGACCGCTCCTCAGCCCTCGTCCAGTGATGCATGCGAGTTGAACTGCTCAATTCGGAACAGACTCCGGGTAATGGATACTGGAATGTGCGAACGTTTCTGGACCCTGGTATCCAAAGTGTGATGGCGCGCAGTCGCCAGTACAAAGTGGATGTCTGCTGCCTGTCCGATTCCTCCTGTGCCACAGTGGCCCACACTACTTCTCTAGCGATTGCCTCCTCGCAACAAATGAACAACGCACTGCCCGTGTGGAAACAAGTTAATGGCCGGCTGGCTTACAACACGCGACTTAACAGTCACCAGCGCGTCTGAGAAACCTACCTGCGGCTGCCGTGACCCGGGCCTGACTGACCAAATTTGGCCCGGCTGCATTCTCCATGCGAGCTTTGCTGAGCAGAAATTTGCTGCCAATATGCGCCTCCAGTACCGCCACAAACGCCTGCTGACCTTCTTTTCAAACAGTGACCGTACTGTCAGTCAGATCGACTACATTTTGCTTTGCTCAGGGTTCCGCAACCGGGTGCAGATCGACTCGTAATGCCGAAACTGGCAACGCCCATTGACTCAGACCGTTCTCTCGTTCGCACACGTCTGAAAGTTCACCTCTCATCCGCACCCAAACTGTCACGTGCACAAGACCCCTTGGTGCCTCAAAGCCACGGCAAAGCAACACAGCTAGGACTCTGTGCACAGAAATCCGTTCTGGATTTGCGATCCGAGTCAAAAGAGATTGGTCGTCATCGAGGTCATTAGTCTATTGGGCAGCTGAGAAAATTCTTGAATTCACCCAGTGGTGCCGGAGTAACTGGATTAGCGCTCAAACGACTTGAGTCAGGTCTTGCAGGCATTACGTGTGTCAACGCACAGCCGTCCTGACACCCTGACAGATGACGGAAGACAAGAACTCGACAGCTACACTCAATCTATAGGTAGAAAACTCGGAGAGGCAAGAAGTTCTGCGCTTCTGAGAAGTGTGCCTGAGATGAAACCACAATCACGGTTTCCGAAAGATCCAGCTCGTCGGTTCGTACACAATCATTCTCATACGACAATTGATAAACCATCGCCTGAAGTATTGTCCTTTGGTCATAAGTTTTGCATACCTCGTTGAAAAGTGGATCAGTTAGAATTGGAAACTCACTTCGAGAACCTGTAGAACCAAACCTATGATCTAGTGCCCGCTTCCAATTATTTCTATAAACACTGGTGAATTGCAGTTATTAGAACCCGAACAAGGGGCCAAAATGTCGGGGATTGCTGACAAAAGCACATAGGCAAAAGTTAAAAGAACTTCGAGAGAACAAAGATATCCTGGTAACTAGACCGGACAAAGGAACAGGCATCGCTATAATGAACAAATCGGACCACGTAGCGAAGATACAGTCCATATTATCAGACCAGAAGAAATTCAAAAAGATAGACAAAGAAAAAGATTGCACGAATGAAGTAGAGGCGAAACTGAGTGACTGTCTAAGACAGCTCCACACAGGGGGTTACATAAGTGACCGTGACCTCGAACACCTCCGACCAGTCGGCACACATATCCCTCGACTATATGGTCTGCCTAAGATCCGTAAGGATGGCCTGCCAGTTTGTCCGATTTTAGACATGAGAAACTCTCCGTATCGTGTGATAGCAAAGTGGCTTGCAGAGAAACGCAAGCCCGTACAGCATCAGCTGACACCACGCAGTTATCGAGGTACCTTTGAATTCATTGACGACATTAAAGACTTTAGTTTCAACGGGATGATGATGTTCTCGCTGGACGTCTCATCACTTTTTACAAATGTTCCCGTTACCGAGACAGTTGATTACATCTGTGAATTTCTATCAAACAATCAGCAGGAAATGGAAATTCCGACGAAGGCACTCAAGGGACTGGTAGGGACGCTCATCGATCGTTCTTACGGAACTTACTCGTTCTGTTGTGCCTTACGGGCTCTCTCTCGAGCCCAACCAGCAGCCGCACAGCGGCGCATGATATAGGCAGTATGTTATTATCAACAAAGACAAGGGAGACTGGAATGGCCATTTATGGCTTATTAGCCGTCGTCAGCCAGTCATACCGGTCATGAGTTCGAGCCTTGGGTGTCCCACACCTCGGAGTTGGGTATGACTGGCTGACGACGACTAATAAGCCAGAAATGGCCATTCCAGTCTCCCTTGTCTTTGTCGGTAATGCCATTCTGCTTCGAGTGGCTTGTGTTGCATTCGCGGGGTGGAGGGGGGGGGGGGAGAGGTGAGTTCAAGTGGCACATGAACAGCTGTGGCTCTGTGGTCACATCCGCGTCCCAGTTGAAGTCGGCCAAGTGGCGGCAGGTCAGTGCGCCTGCCAGTGTGAAGGTGAATGATCTTGACGCAACGGGCCCCTATTAAGGACGCCAGACATGGCTATGATAGCTGTCTGCAACAGAGCTATCGCGGTAAGGGCCTCACCGACGTTGCCATGAGGGTTTTCGCTGTTGGGCCATTTCAGAATCTGCGTGACTCTAGAACGAGACCCAAGCATGCCGGGTTCCGTGTTGGGTGTGGGTGCTCTGGCCAGGTATTCACACTGCAGCGCATTCTCGAGTTTCGCCACAACTACCATCAACCGACGGCTGTCTGCTTTTGTTGACTTCGCGCAGTGTTCAGTTTCGTCCATCGTGAATCCCCGTGGCGAATAATGCGGCTAGATTGTATGTCGGCAAGAACTGTCGCCATAATCAGTGACAAATACGCCCTATTGCTGCGTAGGGTTCAATCTTAGTCGATGGATCTCATCCTACGTTATTTATTTTCTACCTCTTCAATACCAGGAATATTTCAGACTAATCACATGTTTGCTGTATATATTCTCAGGCCTCAAACTCTGATGCGACATAAAAAAGGATTAACCCTTGAAAGTTAGGTGCACGTACATGAGGAATAGTTATGTCGTTTAATTGTCCTCCGCTTCGAAAATGGAAGGCTGAGAACTGGATGTGGCAGAAGATCATCTACTGGGGGACCTCACTCAACTCGGCTTTCTATCAAGGTAGGGTTTCCTATTCTTCTAACGCACCCCATTTCCCGACCGTCTCGTTTCATTTTACGGCGACTTTTTTCCTGGGAATACAAAGCCCATTGTTGTGGATTGAAATCTGAAACAGTTCGGTCGATCGTACTCAAGACCACTTGCGAAGCGTGTCGATATTTGTTGGCACCATTTATAGTCTAAGCGGTTTACGCGTGCAGTGTATCTCCGGTCCCATTTGGTTAATTTTTGACTATTTGCCCCGGGCAGATTGTTTTGCATGTAACCGAAAATACACTCATGTTTTCGAGTTAAACTTTTTGGCATGATCACAGGCGTCTTGTCTATTCTCTAATTTCTCGTTATTGTCGACATATTATTTTAATTTGCTACTTACTATTTATAAGTAGACACTATATGTTATTGTCTATTTCAGGCAAGCACGCGCGAAACAACTGCTGGCAACGATTGACAAAAATTTTGGCACCCTAGCCTTCTGCAAAAGGTGGTTGGATAGACTGGGTGAGACCAAGTACCAGATGGCGTTGCGAACCCTCTGTGATGCAGGAATTGTCAATGCTCATCCTCCACTCTGTGACCAGCGGGGCTCTTACACGGCCCAATGGGAGCACACAATCATTTTGCGGCCAACATGCAAAGAGGTTGTCACCCGTGGCGATGACTACTAGCCTTTCTATCTGTGTTACCCCTACAGGCCTCAAACTGTTTGTCTTTTGCATATCAAACCCAGGAATGCCCTCTTTCTGTAGCTGCGCTTATTGTTTCGATGTTTATGAGTAGTCTTGGGAGCCTTGGGGCAGCCGGGGGTCATCGCGCCCACTGTGACGGACGGCGCAGATCGAACTTATTTGTACATTTAATGGCGTTTGTATGGTGCTTGAGGCTTAACAAGTTTGTGCGGGGAATGGGCTTCTAACGCTAGAGTTTTGCGATAATACCGACAAAGGAAGCTGACGTGGTGGTGGTTTGGGTCCTATTTGCTACAGTTAGCTGCCCATCCCATAGAACGATGTCCAGACGGTTATCGAACATTACAGTTTAGAGTTACACCACTTCAGCCACGGGCACACGCCCTGTCCGCCGCTATCCAGAATATTTAAAGGCACGAGGCTGGTATCGTCCGATCTGCCCGAGTCTGTGGAACTGAACACGGACGGATTTTTTGAATCCCATTCAGAGTACGTGTGTCACATATACTAGCGTACGTCGGGCAGTACTGGACGAAAAACGGGCTTTCGGGGTGCTATCTTGTCCGGAAGAACGGTTACGCCAGTGACCCGTGCTAAGTCAGTAATTAAGCATCAGCCGCATTGTTTTGGAATTTTCAGCGTAAATGGCTACAGGCGGTATTTCGGTAAGTACGAGGGAGTTTTGGGTTAAGGTTAGGGAAAGGTAGGACACGAGAGGAGGTATCTCGCCCTGTAATTGATCGCATGACCATCCGTAGAACGGAGGATGTACTTATTCCTGTGTCTAAAGTACTTCTGTTTAGTAGGAATTTAAATAATAGCAAAAATTCTGTAAATAAATAATGAGACTTAGCGGATTGCGGTATTGTGATTGGTTGCATATAGACAGAGGAGGTATTTGAAATTTCGAGTAAACCCCAATGCAAATGTATGCTTATGCTTTCGTACGAGCTTGACTTCCCCAACGACGGACAGCCATAAAATCGGTAGTGCTGAGCAGAGTATATTTTTTGGGAAGCGGTGCTTTATCTGTCCGTAAACGTATCATGTATAAGTTATCCTGCGCAATGGATCGTTTCGTTAGAAGAAACACATTAGACTTTTGCACTAACGATGATTCCCCTTAGGTCGGGGGGTTGCATTCGAGAACCTCCCGCGAAAAGTGAAAACATTTAGAGTAAGGGCCATGCTTTTATAGTCGTTTTTACGTATTTTAAGCCCTCAGAAGCCATCTCAGGCATTTTTAAACGCTTCGTGCACGGTTATACAGCAAAATCCTTCCTATTTCGTCAGGTAGTAGGTAGGATTAGTTGGAATTATTTAAGTGTATGCGTAACACAATTCTAAAGGGTAATAGTACCTGTTTCAACAAAAATAATTTTTGCACTTAATGTAATGCATAGTAGTGCATTCGTTTTACCTGCTCACTTAATTATGCTAGGCATATTATGATTATTCCTTTAATATTAATGTCCTACACAGTTGTGACCTATTTCATGAAAGGTCACGAACTGCGAACCAAAATCGCTGTACCCCACATCCACAAAAGTTGCACTGCGTTAAATACACGACTGAGCTTCAGAAAAGGCGCAGTTTGATTGGTACAGTATTATTTATTGGCTAAAAAAATTTATTATACGAAAAACTACCAAATCAGAAAATGACTATGACAGGTCAATTATTTAAGGCTTATGATAACTGCCAGCAGAAAAAAATGTCATACAACGGAAAAATGATGATAAACCGCAACAAATACAACGTATTTGTACTTTATCAATTGTCCTTTGGCTTTTAGAGTTGCTGTAGGGCGGGAGGGCATGGAGACTACTAAGTTTTTAATGGCGGTTTGGTTTATATCATGATTCTGTACAAAATCCAACTTTTGCTGCATTGAAAGATCTTTTCTTGCCTCGTCACAATTCCCTTTGATTAAGGCAAGAAAGATTTTTGATTGGATTCGGGCCCGGGCTATGCTTGCACGTAAAATCTGCGAAAGTCGAAACGCGATGCAGTTAGGGGTTGCTATAACTGACGACAGTAAAATGTCGCAGTCAGCTACTACACGTGGGAAATTTCCGATCGAGTAAAACGCAAACGGAGACTGCCTTGTGACCCTGGACACGGGTTTTTTTCCGGATTTTGTCAAACCAGCGAGGCAGGTCGTCAGATTTGTAAAAGAATGAGGACTCTTCGGGCGGATGGGAAAGTTCGGTTGACCTTGTCAACGCTCGATGGTTACTGTCGTCACTAGCGCAAGGGCTTGCTCTTCGTCTGGGTGTCAGAAACTTTTGCTTGTTTCGATATGCACACCCACTAGCAACGTTCATGTTGTTGCTTAACAGTGTCGTTAGAGCATTCCCAGAGTTGCGCAGAGTTAAACATACTGCAGGTAGGCTAACTCATTAAATGGCAGCCGAAATTCCGGAATGCGTTTTTGTCTCTAAAAGATTAATCAAGTAGGGTTGTAAAACCAATAATCGTGCAGCATAATTCTATGATATTTCAGTTACCTCAGGATGTCGGCTTTCGACAAACTTATTTCCGGTTGCATGCAAAAACTACACTATGCAAAAAATACCACTTATGTAGCATGCATTTTTTTCATTGATTTTTAATACCCCAAATATTCAATTTTATTTAAAGAAATACATGCATAAAATATTAATTCTTTTGCTCATTCTGTAGAAAATGACGGCTTCCAATTTTATACTCGAAGGAGGTACACAATTCGGTTTTTAAAAAAGTGTCTAATCTTGGGACTTTTAAATACCGTGAAACGGTCGTTCATAAATCGTCATGTCTCTACATTTACCAATGTGGCTTGTAAAGTCAACGATGTGGATCAAATCCACTGCTACATCTTATGAACCCATTATGGCCCCCTTTATTACCGTAGAGAAATGTGTGGTTCTCCGTACGCGCAAAATTTACGACTTGTAGTTTTGAAACCCTGAATCGAAGTGTAACGATAGTGGCAGCTGAAATTATTCAGGAATGGGAAAAGTTTTTGAAAACCGAATAATACCCTTCCCTCGAATGTAAAATTATCTACCGAATGAGCAAAAGAATGAATATTTTTATGCATTTATTTCTTGAAATAGAACTGGACTCTTGGGGGCATTGAAAATCAATGAGAAAAATTCATGCTACATAAGTAGTCATTTTTACTGCGTAGTCTTTGCATGCAGCCGGAAGGAAGTTAATTCGAAAGCCGGCATCCTGAGGTAACTGACTTATTATAGAATAACGTTGCAGGCTGACTAGTTTTACAACCTTACTTAATTAATCTTTTTGAAACGAGGACGCATTTCGGAATTTCGGTTGCCATTTCATGAGTTAGCCCACCTACTGTACCAAGTGGATAAGTCGTCTAATTAAGCCATTTTTAAAGCCATGCTTGGCCACGCACCGCTGACTAACGGATGGCAAAACTTATCCTGTTTATCGAAAACTGACTTTTTTCGAAACGAATCTCTCGGCTCCAGATGTCGGGCGTCACTTATTTGACCATTTACTTTTCGAGGACGGTATATAGGTGCGCTCCCCGTCATATAATGAACTTGGAAAATGCAACCTGGGTTACTTTTTATGCTATTATTATGATTCCCCTTGCACAATGCACGCTGTCAGTACTATCATAATACTCACTGAGGTGAGAAAACGTTTATGATAATTAGTATCGCTAATGACGCACGTGAGTATTTCGAATTTGATTTTAGACTTATTGGAGTTTGTAGGAAGGAGAATATTTCTGTTGTCAAACACATGAAGATCCTCTACCAAGGTAGCATCGAGAGTTGCCCTTCAGTCGTAATGCTGCCCGAATGATGATAATAACAAAAATAACGGGGACACCAGCGACATTCTCAAAACCACAAGAAACCCAGAGTAACGCAGCTTTTGTTTTAAGTGAATCAATTAACAAATAACGAGTTGCCCGAAATTTCGCCGTCCCCCCAAACGCGATGTGAAGATAGCTAATTCGAGAGTTCCATTGGCTACTGATTCATGGGAAGTTATAACATCTGAGGGTTAGGGTTAAATGTTTACAGGTCGCTGTGATTCAATTGGTTAACTTACAGCAGATGCGCTATCTCCTGAAATGTCAACCGAAATTCTGGGATATGCTTTCTGCTCGAAAAGATTGTGTAAGTGGGGTTGAAATATTAACTATCGTGCAACACAATTTTAAGATGTTTTGGTCATGCCAGGATGCCGGATTTGGAAGGAGTTTCCATTTGGCCGACCGTAAAAGTTACAGTCTGTTAAAAATGATTACTTAAGTAGAATGAATTTTCCCGTTTGTTTTCGATGCTCTTATAAACTCAACTGCATTATACAGAAAACGTGCACAAAATGCTCTTTCTTGCGTTCATGTGGTGGCAGATTGCGTCTTCTCCAAATTTAATGCTTAAAGGGGGGTATATGCTGGCTTTAAAAAAGTTTCCTGTTATGAGATTTTTTGAACCGCGAAATGTTCATCCATACAACATCGCGTCAGGACGTCTATAAATGTTTCTTATAAACTACACACCCTGGTCCACGTCCGTTTTTGAATTTTCTCAGTCATAGGACTTCTTCCTAAGAGTATATAGAACTGTCTGATATTCCTCTGATGGAGTGTAAACAGCATGTAGTTTAGAAAACCCGAACGCAAATGCAACGGGGGGTCAGGTTCAAAATTACTCAGGACTTGAAAAAAAGTAAAAAAAGACCGAAAGATACTTCCTTTCTCTCAAGGTTGGAAATTTGGAGAAAACACAGTTTGCTACCATAGTAGAAAGAGCATTTTCGTGTGCCCTCTATGTAATATATGGCAACGGTAGGTCGTGTAATCCCACTTTGAAAGCGATTATCCCAGACCCGTGAAATAAGGAAATGATGGTAATGGGGGTTTTATGGGTGGGGCATCACCGCGCACGGGGAAAGAAATGGCTGCAATAAAACTCGAAAATTAAGTGGATTTCCGTCGAAATTATTCTCCTACGCATTTATGCAGCAACGGAATTGAGCACGTTAACTGCAGAATTAACAGAAGTTAACTGTACTCAATAAAAGCTATCTGAATAAGCCGCCACTTGCAAATTTTAAGCAGGTTAGGAACAATAGAATAAACAACCAATAGGAATGCAATTGTCAAAAGTAACTGTGATAATTTATTGAGGGGTAACGTGATGCATATGAATGCTTGAGGAGTTATGCAAATACACCCCAATGAACACGAAAAAAGTCAAATAACGTAAGTAGGCAATTATGGTTGTCTTCTTCTCTCGAAAATGCAGACAGTCGGCTCCAGGTAGCAGAAAAGTCAAACAACTGCAAATTGAGTTTCCGAAGAAAGCGAAATAAATAACCGAAGCTATTTACTGGAAGATTGTGACGGAATGCTACCAAGCAGGGGGGGCTGCTACCTAGTTTGACAGAAGGACAGTATGGACGTCAAATGCGCCAGCAAATATCAAGGCTACACACCGACGGATATGCATTCCGGTGTAGCCGAAGGAGGTAAGCTCTAAGGAATCACTGTTTGAACGAGTAAACTATATAGTCTGGCTAGTCCTCAGATCTGTCATAAAGAAATGAAGCATAATAGTAGTTAATGGATGGAAGGCGTGCAAGCGCCTTCAAGCTGAAGCCTATGAACACTTTACAGTCAACCACACCAAACATTACAAGGATCCGACCATACGAAAACACAACAATACGATTGAGAGCTGCTGAAGCTGACTGAGACGAAAGCTCCAAGAAGGAGGATCGGTGTCAGGTCGAGCGACATGGACCCACGTATTCGAGTTCCAATATCTTCTGTGGTTTGTTCTGGACAGCTGTGATCTGAAGAAAGCGGGTGAAATATTACTGTCACATATTGAGAAAACATATCCAGTGCAAATGCTAATAAAAGAGGGAACCCGAAGGACTCCCTCCCAAAGGCAATTTTACGATCATTTGTGAGTAAACTTTTGCACGCAAACTTAATTAATGTTAACTGCCTAATCATAGGTTATGCGAGGGAGTGCTTACAAGCATTCTAGAAGAGCTAAATAAGTCGCAGCGTACACGTTCGACAGAAGATGCCGAGGATGCCGAGTGTTTGCGTTCTAACTGAGGCAAATCAAACTAACACGTACCTGATGATCCTTACAGCAAGCGGTGTATGGTATCGTCATGGGACAAAATGGTTAAACTAGTTTTCCGAAGATGGAAGTGACTGACGGCGTGCAGGTTGGCCAAAAGCAACCGTTCGAAGCTGTCAAGGATGCCGAGTGTTTGTGTTCTAACCGAGGTCCCCGGACGGAGGGAGAGTGCTAGATAACACCCAAAGGGAGTCCTCCTGCAGCTGTGAATTAATAAACATCAAGGCCCGCTAAAACATATATGGTGGTTAGTTATAGACATTAAACCAAGTGGGGTTACACAACTTATTTCTACCTAATGTATTTGACTTTGTAAGGGCATCAGTGAGAAAAATTCATACTGCGTGAGTAATCATTTTTTGCAGAGGGCTGAAAAGGACCTCATTCAAATTCCGGAATCCTGACATGACAGAAATACCTTATGATTATGTTACGTGATAATTAATACTACAATTCTACTTAAGTCACCTTTTCGAATCAAAAACATGTTTCAGAATTTCGGTTAACGTCTCTTGAGACAGCACATCTACTGTACGAGTCCGAGGACCACGCGGCGCCCTTTTTATGGAAAAATAATTGCCATGAATTTTCAAGTTTGGGTTTACAACTGCCTTTAAGGGAGCAACTGAAGTGGGCGTTACCTGTTTAACTATCCGAAAAAGGGGAAAGGTCGACCAAGATGTTGCTTTTTAGCAAGAATGAATAAATTACCAATACGTGTATTATAAAAGAACAATGAGACTTCGTCGACTGCGGTACCTACTGTGAGATGATACGTAAAGACGAAAACGTATTGAAATAGTGCACAGCTCTAACATCCAGGGTGTCAAATAAAGTGACTATCTTATTTGAGAAGTGACGCTTTAGCGATCTGTAAATTCTTAACATTAAGAAATCGCCCCGCGCACTGGGTCCGTTATGTGGGCGGGGGAGGGGAAGGCGGCGATTAGACATCGAACTTTCGTACTGTCATTTTATTTTATTTTGAAAAAGCTTCAAATATTTAACTGCACTCAGCGACCACCCAGAGATTAAAAACTTCGAGCCCTAATCCGAACTTAGGACTGCGAGTAGAGAGAACTCCTCGAGAATATGGAATTCAAGTAAGAATCAAACAAATTTGTTGAGATAACACGGCCGACGAAATATAAGCCTGCAGTTACCCGTGCAAACAACTGAAACCAAGCACTTCGAAAGCGCTATAGACACCTGTCGGTCTTTATACCCAGAGGAGGAACGGGCAGTCTCGAGTCGGGCGGTCGCCCATTCTCTTCACGCGAAAATGAGCTTAAAAATGAAAGCAATCGCGGCTGCATAGACTCCGGATGAAATCGTAATCGCAGCATAGTTTTCAACTGCGTGCCTCTGTCCGCATGATCCTTTCCAAAGTAATGACTATGGTATAAATTCCACATGCTACAGAGCTATCTCAAATTTATTCTCACCAGAAACTGTACATACCGATTGGCAGATGTGGTCAAGCGGAAACGGCGGCTAGAAATGCAGAGCCAGCGAAGGTCATCTTCGAAATCGAAGGGTGAGCAAGACGTTCAATGGATAGAAACTCTGAGGGATAAGACTGGGCACGGGGACATGGACCATCCGTAGTACAGGTGACCTTGACCTAAATTCCAAGGGGGGTTGGGGACAGTGTTAGGGCTATAGTGGAGTTGGGTTTAGGGCCAGTGTCAGCGTTAGGAGGGCTTGGGGTCAGGGCATGGGAAAAGACACCCTCCAGGAATTTCGCGTGATGTCATCATATGTCCATGTTCGACCTGGCGGAGCATTCTGGTGTTCTTTTAAGGGGACATCCTCCTGTGATGTGTTTAAAGGGAACCTTCCCTACATGGACGAGAGAATTTCGAGAGAATTAACGACAGAACTCAAGAAGCGAGCGGGCCTAAGAAAGATCAAATTAGGAGCCAGCGGTGAAGAGTAGGTGCCGATTGTGAGGCTATTCATAACGTCAGCCGCTTAAACTATGCCTTTTACCCATCAATTATGTCGAATGCGGCAAGTGTTTGCACTTTCCCAAAAAATAAACTCATCGATTTTGTATCTCCTCGACGGGACTGCTAGAAGTCTCTTCAGTAGTGTCAGTCGCCCGAAAATCTTCCTCAAACTGCAAATACAGACACCTTGACAGAGAAAGGAGCCACTGAGGATGTAAAAGCGCTCGCATGTGTTGACTGTTTTGACGTATTAAGGAGAAAACTATTCGCGTATAAAATGCACCCCTCCCTCGAGTAAACCGTACCAAATCAGTGAAAAACAGATAAGAACTCTGCTTTTTTTAATTCACCCTGTCTTCAACTAATCTGGTTAAAACTGAGTTAAGTAAAAACCAATAGAAAAGTTGACTCGTTCATCTAGATTGCGTAAAAACACTATCATACAGAGCCACATCTCCAGCTTGTTTTGATGAAACGTGACTTTTTTCCTTGCTTCAGACTGACTTTGGCAAAGGCCTATAGTTCCGGTGCTCTGGACCTCGCACTTTACAAGCGACCCCAGACCTTTTCCACGGGCTTAAGACTTGGGTGCCAGTGAAGGACCTATGTTGTTAATGAGAGCTTTCAAAATCCTGAACGGTGTCACCTCGATAAATCCTTGCACTGCCATTCCAGAGTCTCGATCCTGGCAGGTTTGACACCGCAGTGTCTCCTAATGGCGCAAAACATTAGCATTCTCATTGGAGTGAACCAAACAGCTCTCTTCAGGATTTGTGGAATCTCCATCACATTGGACAGCCCAGAAACTATCACCTCCCGGCCGTTGCATCTGGACTAGCATGCCAATCTGCCTTTGAAAATACGCAAGTAATCGCTCCAAGCGATTTTGCCCGGTTGGGATGCAAACCGTGTACGCAGTCAGATAGCCCAATCCAAGCTTGCAATCTCCTTTCAAACATTTGGATTTAAACGTTTTTTAATCTTCGGAGCGTAGCTATTAAGACTCCTTCTCACAGTACTTATAAGGGGCTTGAAATCAGCTCTCACGTTGCAGTAGGCACAGTTAGTTGTTATGATCGCGGCGTGCGCAAGTAATGTAGGGTACAAATGTACTCCGATTGCGTTGAACGATCCAGACAGACAACGGTGCGGTTATTGTTCCCAGAGACTGAACGAAGAGAATTTATTTTCCATCAGGCATGCAGAAGGGGAACTGAAACGTTTTACGGGCAGATGTCTGTATGAAATCCGCTTCTTGCCGACTGAGGCACGACACAAGTTTGCAGAGCTACGAGTGGAAGCGGAATATCTGTTTGGCAAATGACAGTTCGACCGTCAATTCCGACGATGTCCACCGTGTGCTGTACAGCAAGGTGCAGCAGACAAAGTGACGTGCGCGTGATTTAGTTTATGGCAATGGTAGACTTGCGCAACATCTACCGCACCCTATCTTCCCACTCCCCATTTGGACCCAGTGTCAAGACAGAGCCAAGAAGACCGGGGCGGGGGAGGGCGCAGGTGGCTGGCATGGCAGGACCCTCACCTAGGTGTGCCGCCACACACCTGGATTACAACATACACTTGACCAACAACAACACCCCAACAGCAGTCAGAAGGAGGAGGAGGAGGAGGATGACTGGGTGACCATGACCACCACCTCTATACTCACTGGGAGCGCAAGTGCATCTACTGGCAGGGAACCACGTGTCAGGGAAATGCCAGCGCATACCAGACTGCGAATGTCATGGTTTGCTTATACTGGCATAGCATACGTTATCAAACCTTTTGACCTAGTGTTTGGTAAATACACTCAAGTTCATTACCAGTCGTGTTGACACCTTGTCCATTCTTAGGGCATGATGAATGGTGAAATTTGGGGGGGGGGGTGGGGGATGCGGGGAGGTCCGTGCAGCACATCGCTGCTTTTCAGACAGCTAGAACCCTCGTCGAGTTTGGCTGACGAGTTTTGTCCAAAATGGGGAAATTTCGGAGGGGGATGCGGGGAGGTCGGTGCAGCAGATCTCTGCTTCTCAGATAGCTAGAATCCTCGTCAAGTTTGGCTGACGAATTGTTGTGAGCTAGCTTTATTTGTCCAAACTCACTGTGAGTAACCACTGAGATTTAGTTGGGACGGTCATGTACCTGTGTCTTAAAGTAATTCATCCATGGGACCTTCTGGCCTTCGGGCAGCCGATCGCCTAACATGTATCCGGACTTGTAGAAAGGTACACTAAATACCCGAACGGATGTTTATTGGCTCCTGGCCTCAATGGAGCCACAGAAAAGATCCGGGTTTGAAACACGGACCTATATTTAAGACACACAATTGTCAACAGAAGCGAAGAGATGAGTCCCAGGAAGTAGTCTTTAAGTAGGAGACACGATCGCCGGTACAAGAGCTTTATTAGCCTGACGTTTCGAATTCCTACTCGAATCCATCATCAGCGACAAAACGCACAAGGGGCTGCGGTATTTATAGGATGCAGTAGCCATGCTGCCGCATACCTATGAACATTCACGCTCCCCCTTCATCCGGGATCGTCGCACTTGGTGTGATCACTGCTTGATGGCCGACATTCGAGTCAATAATTGCTGCAATTTCATCACTTGCGTTGGATGTTGGCGTGACGATTGCTCGACCCCAGTGTTGGGAAAAGTGTTCACCTCTGCGCTCCCCGCATGGCTTGTTACTCCGCCTAGACGATAGAGCTCTATCGGCGTGTCGAAACGCACTGCAGTGAGCCCTAAGACAAGATTGCCGAACTACAATACCTCCGACGGGTCTTCAAAGCCGATGGCCACCCGCGCAACTTTGTCAACCGGTGCATACGCAAAAGGGACGAAATGCCTAACCGCACGGACACCAAATCTTGGCAGGCGCTTCCGTATGTCAAGAACGTTTCGGAACCTGTTGGCCGCCTTCTCGCACCACTTAGGGTTGGAGTTGCACACTGACCGGATGCAACCATCAGGCGTCAGTTAATAAAACCGAAAGATCCACTGCCACGGCAAGAAACGTCTGGAGTCGTTTATCGGATCTGGTGCAGTTGCGGACAAAGCAACTACGTCGGAGAAACCGGAAGACAACTCCAAACGCGAATGACCGAAAACGCTGCAACGGTGCGGAGAAATGTGCCAGCTCTCAAGTTGTGGCTCATTCGACGAGATCCGGCCACACATTCAAATTTGATGAGGTCGAAATTCTCGCAAGAGGTGCTAACCGCGTGAGCCAGGAGATACTGGAATCATGGTTTACTGGCCCCCAGTCCATTAACAAGTGCAACGATCTTCCCACTCCATACTCCGTGCTAAAACTTCGTCTAGGCGGAGTAACAAGCCATGCGGGGAGCGCAGAGGTGAACACTTTTCCCAACACCGGGGTCGGTGCGTCAGGTGGTCGAGCCATCATCACGCCAACATCCAACGCACGTGATGAAATTGCAGCAATTATCGACTCGAATGTCGGCCATCAAGCAGTGATCACACCAAGTGCGACGATCCCGGATGAAGGGGGAGCGTGAATGTTCATAGGTATGCGGCAGCATGGCTACTGCATCCTATAAATACTGCAGCCCCTTGTGCAACAACCACCCGTTTCTGCTTTTTGTCTCTGATGATGGATTCGAGTAGGAATTCGAAACGTCAGGCTAATAAAGCTCTTGTACCGGCGATCGTGTCTCCTTCTTCAAGCACACAATTGTTTTTATTTCGGAACCAGTGCTGTCTTAAAGTTCAAAATATGCCGAAAAGCCTGCTGGGTTCATTTCGGCCTGATTAATCGCTATATGTAGGGACAGTTTAACCGTTGTTTCCGACGATGTCCAACGTGTGCCCCACAGCAGAGTTGGCGCAGGGACGGTGACTTGGGGGTGATGAGTTAGTTCATAACGATGGCAGACTTCCGCTTCTACCTCGCCATCCTGGGGCCCGGTGCCAAGATAGAGTCAAGAAGATCAGAGGCGGGATCGAGCGCAGGTGACTGGAGCTAGGCAAACCTGCGCCTAGGCGTGTCACCACATCGCCCCTCCCCAGGTTTGGCATCTGTTACGGGCGCACAACCCAATAACGCGTGCCGGACCCTGATCTGGCCGCCGTGCTGGTCTGGCACAACTTCCGTGTGACCGTTTGTAGGGGACCTTCTATGCAGGGCAATATGATGCAGATGTTTATAGTCTAAAAAGCAGTATATGGGGATCGAAAAGTCTTCCCCGAGGTCAACTTCTCATTTCAACTTGGGTGGTTTAAAGTTGATTTAGAATTCCACCAAGTTTCACATTATTCGACAATAGTCCGCAGAGGGATAAGCAGGCCGCATTTTGACCGAGCGGCATATGTGCGACATTTAGTAACTCCCCAGAACACTCCCAAACCTTTGACCCATACCAAAACGACGCCAAATCTAGTCATGGCATGCGATAGCCGGGCCACGTCAGAGCGAAAAGAAACCTGCGTGTGACACGCATTAGGTGGGGTTCATCCCACGTCCGGTTACTGATTGCAAACGCGGTACATCCACGCCCTCTTAACACAAGCCAGTTGGTACCTACCTTCGTTTCTTGCTCGTTCTTGGGCGTTACTTTATTGAGAACGTCAAGTGGAGGTAATTGGAATGTTAGGAGAAATCAGGCCGGACAAATCAGGATATTTTCGCAGCTCGTTCTTCTCAAAAATATGCCATCGGGGTTGCTTGATGTGTAGGAAGGGGCATCAGGGGAGCCGCATGGAGCCGGATGGAGCCGAGACGCACCCTGACTCCATGCCGGTAGATGCACTTGCGCTCCCGCTGGGTATGCCGGTGGTAGGCATGGCTGCCCAGTCATCATCCTCGTTCTTCTGACCCGTGTTTAGGGTATTCTTGTTGTTACTGGTGAAAAATCCTGGCCAAGTGCATGTTGTGGACCAGGGCGTGTTGTGGCACGCCTAGGTGCGGGTCCGGCCGCGCCGGCCGCCTGCGCCCCCCCCCCCGCCTCCGGTCTCCTTAACTCCCTCTTGACCCCGGGTGCAGCTGGGGAGGGAGAACAGTGTGGTAGATGCTTCGCACGCTTACTATCATTATAAATTAATTCACGCGTAAGTCACCGTCCCTGCTTCACGATGCTGTGGAGCACACGGTAAACATCGTCAAAATCGACGGTCGAACCGTCATAATGTAGGTCAGTCTGTAACTACCTTACTTTCAAGCTCACTCATAGGCGTTACTTCAATGAGAGCGTCAAGTGCAGGTGACTGGAATGTCAGGAAAAGTCAGACTGAGCTAATCATTAAATTTTAGCGGTCCGTTCTTCTCTATGCCTCAAAAAATACGTCATCAGGATTGCTTGATGTTGGCGAAGGACTGTTAGATCCAGCCGCTGCATTGCCATTTCTGGAGTTTAGGCTGTGACTTCTAAGAAGTAATTTATAGTGTCTTTTGACGGGAAGTTAAGCTAACGCCCATTCACACTGACTTAGTATGCACGAGTCATTTACACAGCCCCAGGAAGGATGGCCATTTACCGGTCTGAATGAAACGCGGACAGGCTCGTTCCACTTTTTGTGCCGACTAATTGGTCGCCTTTCGACCTGGTGCGCTCGTGGATCATACCAAAAGAGGACTAAATTTTCCGCGCCAAAAGCTGTTGACTGTTAATCATTTGTATTATTAAGTGCATTTCCTCAATCTGATTTCTGCGGACACTTCCTCCGTGGAATAATGGCGTACTTTTCTACAAACCCTGTACAACAAAAAGCAGGATCCTACTTGTTTCCTCCCAAAAATGTCTTTTTTCATCGAAAGAGTTAAAATTTATCACCGTGAAAGCAATTCGACGACATACCAACTGTGCCTTCTAAGCTGTTTTTCTGTCTGGGAAACGGTTATGTTGTGAGAGAAGACGATCTGATAACTAAGGAAAAAACACTGTCAGGCACGATCTGGTATTGCCCAACTACTGAAAGAGGGAACGCTCAGTTTTGTATAACATCGTTCGGTAGCTTGCACTGAAATGTCGAATTACAGTAGGTGGGCTAACTCATGAAATGTCAACCGAAAGTCCGAAATGCGTTTTGGTTTCGAAAAGATTAATTAAGTAGGGTTGTAAAACTGGTCAGCCTGCAACACAATTCTATAATATTTTTAGTTACCTCAGGATATCGGCTTTCAAATGAACTTTCTCCCAGCTGCATACAATACTACGCTCTGTAAAAAGTGACTACTTATGTAGCATGAATTTTTACCATTGATTTTCGATGCCCCTAAAAGTCGAATTACATTTCATGGAAAACATGCATAAAAATATTCGGTCTTTCGATCATTTGGTAGATAAGTACGTCTTATTCCAATCTTATACTTGAAGGAATGGTATAATTCGGTTTTCAGAAACTTTTCCGATTCCCGAATAATTTTCAGCCTGCCCTACCGTTACACTTGGACTCAGGGTTTCCAAACTGCAAGCCGTATTATTTCCGCTTACGTAAAACCACATAATTCTCTACGGTAATAAAGGGGGACCATATAGAGTTCGTGAAATTTGGCAGTGGATTTGATCCACGTTGATAATTTTACATTGGTAAATGCAGATAAATGACGAAATATGAACGGCCATTTCACGCTATTCAAAAGTCCCACAATTAGAAACTTTTTTAAAACAGAATTATGTTCCTCCTTAAAGTATAAATTTGGAAGAAGACGTAGTTATTTACCGAATGAGCGAAAGAACGAATATTTTTATACATGTTTTCCATGAAATATTATTGGAGTTTTGGGGACGTCGAAAATCAATGAGAAAAATGCATGCTACTTAAGTAGTCATTTTTTGCAGAGTATAGTTCTTGCGTGCAGTCAGAAGAAAGTTCATTCGAAAGCCGACACCCTGACGTAACTGAAATATTGTAGAATTATGTTACAGGCTGATCATTTTTACAACCCTACTTAATTAATCTTTTCAAAACGAAAACGCATTTCGGAATTTCGGTTGACATTTCATGAGTTAGCCCACCTACTGTGTTTAACGCCTACAGCCCCAGTATGGGCGTATTTGCCAACTGACGGTCCCCACACCGGCTGCCTCTGGAGAATATTGAAATCAAGATGGAAGGACACGATACCCCACACACGAGGGTACTGAAACGGACCGGAATCCCCATCGGCCTAAGCTGTCACCTGCAAATCCATGAGACAGACGAAGCGGTGCCTGGAGCCACTTCAACTCTTTACAGGCAACTCATTACATTCAGTCACCGCATGGGCCAATTTGACCATACGCACCTCCGTGGAAATCTGTAGAAAACACCGCAGACCCGACCACCTCACACATCTCCCTGCCAGCCCATACAAAACACACGAACGCGTCCCACATGATCCACCACATGTACAGAAGCTGAACTACACGACAAGAAGTGTTTCATATGCTTTAAGCTGGAAATGACCATTCCGTGGTGGTCATCTATGTGACATCAGACAGAATTTTCCAAACGGCAGAACAATTTCAGCGCACTCAAACGAAGGAATCCCTATCTGCGTTATTACTGCGCTTTAGGGCACCAAATCGCAGAGATCTGCTAATTTAACATTTAGGAATTGATAAAACCTCCGGTTTTCTTAAAATAACCTTTGTGTTAGCAGTTTGATCATCATGGTTAACATCGAACATAAAATAAATTTTTAAGTTCAGCTATACCTGTTTATTAAATCTTTCGCTGGTAAATTACTATCCTTTCAATGAAAAACTCGCTAAGATGCGTAACCGGAGTCTAGGACATGTATTAGCATAGGGAATTGCACGAATATATTCCAACGTCCATTTTCGCCAAAATTTGCCGATATTTTACTTGATATAATGACGCAAACACAATTTCTGCACAAGAAAAGGACATTTCATTGAAGGAAGTGGATGAACGAACAAAATGCTCAACGTTAAAGCCGTCCAGACATTCTCTCATCAGTTTCCGTTTTCAGGTTTCATGAGATAGGTCACGTACTGTAAGTGGGAAGCGTGAACCTTGGCGCAAACGGATGCCAAACCAGATCTTGTGTGGCATACTCAGACGGGCTGCTGGGGGTCCATCAGTCACCGCGCCCAAGCTCGACACCAGATGGCTGCCAGACTGACAGTCGACTTGTACGCGAGAGAGGGAAGAGGGAGCGGGTGACTCGGTGGACTCCATCCCCACGACACCCCAACGCATTCCTCATCATAAAAAAATCGAAAGTGCTTGTGATTATCACGATGCGCTAAGTGTCATGGCTTTGAAGAATGCTAGCTGACAGTGCGAATCATATCTCGTAGTCAGCCCTTTATGCGGATGGAGTGACTGAATGGTGGGCTGAAAGTCAACCTAGCAATCTTGTGCCTCCATTTCATGATGTCATTCTGAATACAGACTTGCTTTAGAGGTGTACAAGTCTGATGAGCATTTATCGAAAACCATAAGAGCTGTCATTCATGCCCATAGGCCTTATTTTGGCCAAGAATGTCCCCAGAAAGTTCACTTGTAAGGACACCTGGCACTCTTAATTTCCGTTTTTACTGGCTGGATGCTTCGAACTTTTGCTGAAGCATGGCTAACGTGATCTAAAGCATCTTCGCCTCTCCCTCGTGACACCTAGGTGACCCTATTAACTTTGGCGCATTTGAATCACTCCAGGGGACTGGTCCGGGTCTCGACTTCCGTGGCGGGTTTGTGGACCTCCGATGGCTGGCCCCAAAAACCCGGCTAATTAAACCGGCAGTGCGACCTCCCGCCCCTCTATTTAATTAGGCCATTAACATGTCGATGAGGTCTTCGGCGCCTTGGTCAGCCACACACACACACTATTTCTCCCACACAGATGGCAAGGAAGGGGAAAGAGTATGATCAAGTCCTAATTAAGGACTCTAAAATTGTCACACGGTGCGGTCCCAGCAACCAAGCGACGCCATTGCAGCTGTAGCACATTAGTTCTGCGTGGTGGCGGCCGTCCATGTCTGGCCACTCGCATTTCCGACCAACCGACCGACCGTCAACTTCAAGGGGGTTACATGCGCACCCAGCTTAGCAACGTTTTTCTCCGGGGGTTTGCGACGTCCCCCGCATGTTTCTGCTCCGCTTTTCGAACGTTTTATTTAATGTGTGCTGGAGTATTTCTTACTGCCTCTTAGGAGTGATATCTGTCGAGAATCTGGAAGAAGTGGCCAGTTACGGCCTGAATATGGCTTTTATCCAGTCGCTGGTTACAATGTGGCATGATTCCAAATTTCTCTATTATGCTGTTAGATAAATACAGTGAAGAGGAAACTCACTCATAGTCTTGACAAAATTGTTTGCGCAGTCAGCTACGACGGCGTAAGGCAGATGCGAACAGTCGTTGCCGGCTTTTGTACTACAGCTGAACCGGTCTGCTTCAAAGTAGAACGAAGTGGTCCAAGGTCCGCAGTCAAGGTTTTCCCTTAAAGACAATTCGCAGGAAATATTTCGAGACTTGAGAAATGGCCACATTATTTGTTGTCTGGGAATAAAAAAATAGCCTCGCAACTGAAAAAATTATGAATGAATGCTGAGAGCAAAAAAACAAGAGCCGGGTTTATTAAATTTTACTAGAATAGGATTGTTCTTTTTAAAGTGGCTGCTTTAATATTATATTATTTAAGTAAGCGTCCGCGCTTCTCTAGGTCAGCCTCAAAGCGGACTTCTTGTTATTAAGGCTGTTTTAGTATTTAAAGACAATAAAGCCGTAGCAGTCTTGGATCCTTGACCACATACAAGAGTCTTGCAGAAAAAGGAACTTAACTTACTTTGAAATTGCAAATGTGACTGAACGACCGCAAGTCGGCTATATTCTGTCTAGTAAACAACGTTTCTAGGGTAAAATTTTAACATTCCAACACGCCGTCGTGAAGTGGAATATGAAGCTAAAGCTAAAAGTGAGCACCGTCGGTCTCTAACCGCTATTTATAGATTGTCTCTCAAATGCGTATCTACTAAACTACCCCTTAAGATTTTGGTGGAATATAGGGTTGATAAACATAGCCTGTCCATAGAAATAATGCTCTGAGTGGATGCGCCCTATTCTTGACGGTTGTTCATTTGCCGTAAATGAGGGGACGGTTAAAGTGACTTCGCCCACTCGTTGATTCGAAAAAAGTAAAATTCGCAAATGAGGTTGTCAGTCTTCCGACGCAGGTTTGCAGATATTTTTGAAACATTTTAACTCATTTAGAAAGTGTACAGTCTTTTTCGAATTTTTTTTCAATGTTGGGTTTGTAAGTCGTCGCTGGGCGAATGATGACCATAGTTGACTGTTGACAATGCTTGATAAACAATAATGTGATTGGCTAATGATTGCTCCAGCTGCCCTTGGGACTATTTTACGAGGCATACAGATCGATATGTCTGTTAATTCACGACTCATTGGGGTGTATCATCCCGAGAAATTACAATCTCTTTTTGAAACTGCTCTACTGCAACGTGGTGAGAGTAGGAGTAATACTTCATCGATCTGATTTTCTATCAGGAAGTGCTCGCTCCAACTGTCTTGTTCTCCTAACTGGATCCCCGTAGCCTGTATCATAGCGACGAGCAATCCGCCGCGCAAAAGAACCTTAACTACCCCGCATTGCGGTTAGCAAGACGTGGACCCATGATGGGACTTCTAAATAACTTAATTTAAATGCCCGACGCCTAAATGCTCAGGGCTCCCCCTCTTCGTTCTTTCCTGCCTGGGTAAGATATGGCTGGCCGACGGTTGTAAATGAATTAAAAAAGACCATTTAAATTTTCCTTATATTTGCCCGTTTCGCTTCCGAATTAAAGACTACCTTTCTAAAGTAATTTTAGCTACCAACTGATACTGGAAAGAGTGACACTAAAAGCATGATCACAGACAGGCATAACTCCAATCAAACAGCGAACATTATCGATTCTTGAGAGCTAGTTTCTCTCCCAGAGAGGTTTATGAGGCGGTTACTCAGCTGCTTCTGTCTTTAATTGCTGTAGTTTCTTACAAATCTGAACCCGTGCTATACTGACACGAGAATGCAACTAACAGAGCAGTCGGAGCACTCTGCAGGATCGCGACTGCAAAGTTGGCAATTTCAGTCGTGCGACAGAACACGTGGATCAGTCCACAAGAACCCCTGTCATTAGTTGACCCTACGATTTTAGTCAAATACCAAATTTTTGACGGGTCGCTCCTTCCACTTCAGCTGGGTTTCTACTCGAGACCGAGTATTCCGGATCACAGAAAACGCTGTTCCTAACGCCAGTGTTGGCGCTTTTAACGTCAAAATGGCCAATATGCACAAGGAAACGGCTCAATCTCGCTCGATCATTAGCTGAGTGGGTTAAAAACCCCGGATGGGTCAACACCTAGGGCTGGGCGATGATTGTTTCTAAGCCAGAAAAGACGATTCCAGCGATCCTGTCTTTGTAGGAAGCGATTATTAACGTCAACATACTCAATAACCGAATAAAGCCGTCTCAACTCCTAGGTTTTCGCTTGAAGTTTGTGTGTGACTGGTTGATTGGAACATAGAAGCCTGAAATAACCAACCTTGTTCCCGTGTACTTGTAGGTGACACTTCCAAGTAAGTACATTTGTGGACGTTTGATGACGCAGGCAGGCAGGTGGTCAAACAGAAACCGCCCCACACGTGGGTGCAATATTTTTACTGTGTGCACATTACTGATCCCGGCGACGAGTTTGAGCGCGCGCGTCTGCAAGGTCAAGATAACAAATTTAATCTTCTGGTAGACGGTAAAATTCCTCCCAATCATTCCCCCGGACTCACCTCCTGCCTTATGTAGACGATCTCTTTTTCACCTTACAATTTTCCAGTAGATCATTTCAGTTTAATCTGGGAGAATTACTGACAAAATCTCAGATGGTAATAAGGGAAATTTCAGGATCACAGGTCGTTATCAGTCTATCCTATTTCAGCCTCATGCTCAGAAGATTTGTGATAGCAACAGGGGAGGGGCTCATTCGCGCGCGGAACTTGCGCCCACAAACTCAAGTTCCATTGGCAGTGAGCTGAAATCTCCAAAAACACGGCGGTGTGGAGCTCAACGACGAGGTCCGATCAGCCGTCTCACTGCAGCGAACTTAAGGCGAGTCTGTCCCTCCGACATAAAATGAGGATGAACATCCATTTTCGCCTTCAGATCGGACCGAATAGGCGAAAATCAACCCTACCTGACTTTACGTATTCCTGATCATAACGACTCGAGTGAGTCGCGGTTCAAGTGGTGTTGCCAGGAAACAGGCTCCCCGACCTGGGCATAGGATAAGATTAGCTGACGATTATAATTAAGCCGCAAACGACCATTTCGGCGCGCCTTCTCCTCTAACTAATACTTCTAAATAAATGGCTACTAACTGTCATCTAACCAGTGGTGTAGGCTATAGGTCGATGAAACGAAATGCCCCGTACACCGCTATACACTGTCAGTTCAGCGAACGCCGGCTTATTGTTTCTTAGGGAGCATTTTGCAAGTTTTTATCTCACAGCAGGTTTCATTCACTCCAAAGATCCTTCAAACGCCTCTGCACGTTTGCATGTTACATTTACTAACTCATTCGGGAACTAGCGTCTGAATGTGGGGTTAAGCCGCCGACGCGAATCCTATCAGGTTGCTTCGAGAGTATGAGGGCTGACTTCCATCAACTTCAGCAGAATAATCGGGCAGTATTTGCATACAGCCAACGGTCATTCCGTGGGTGATTTATCGTGCCCTCATTGTCGGTGCTAACTAACAGTCAAGACCCCCCTGTTCATACATTGATTTTAGAGGAAATTACAGGGCCTAACAGTAATAACTGGAGTTCATATATCAAAAAGCCCATTGGGAACACCGGGGGGAGGGGGAGAGGGGGTAGGGACAGTGATGAGCCGGAGACCCTTGTGTCCCGCAGCAGGAGAAAGTAGTCGAAACACGCTTGTCTGAGTTTCTGCAGCGGAAGTACGGTTGAGACAGTACACTACAAAGAGGAAGTCGTGCGCCATGCAAAGTGCTCGCGCGCAATTAACTCACAGGAAATCAAGTAATTTGTCAACCGGATTACTTTTCCCCGTAACCATCTTACGTCGCCTTGAAACCGACTTTACCTGAGGCCCCGTTTCAGGTTTCAGGGTATCGATGTTCTGCTAGTTTTGATAATAAAATAAAAGGTCTGTTAAATTAAAGGTTCATTTTGCCTGTCAGCGCTTGATGTGTTTGGCATTACGCAGGGGAGGCCTTCATTGAAGAATGTGGTAAAACCATATGCAAGAATGACTCACGGAATAAGGAGAATAACTACTTTAGATGTGATAACTCATTAAATGTCATGAGTTATCGCAAGGAGATCTCTATAGCGCAAAATCCTCCCCAATCGCGTTCCCCAAAGTTTGACAGCAGTAAACAAATGAACGTTCTCAAAACGAGGGCATAGTTGGGTTTATGAGTTAATATTTACTAACACAAAAATAACTAATGTTCAATGAATTTGAGGAAATGGCCATATTAAAATCGCTTAAATAGGGCTGACTGCGGGGTGCATAAGGAGGGGAAACTAATGAAGAATAATGACAAATACAAAAGATCAGTATTTTGTTGATCGTCCATTTGTATGTAACACAGCAGAAAGTCCCTCAGACATGGAAATGGCTCGGTTGTCTATTGTGAATTGTCCAGTGTGATTGGCTAGCACAAAATCAGGCTTTCCTTCCATTGAAAGTCTCTTCTATGCCTTGTTCCAATTTCTTTTGATGAGTGCAAGATGATATTTCGACAGATTTAAGATGCGGGGCTGCTGGGAGAAATAAAAATCGACTGGAGACTGTGTGTGGAGAGACTGGCTGTTTCCAAAAAATCAGATTACGGTTGCAATCGTTATCGGATTCATACCTCTTTAGACAGGCGGACAAGGACATTATCATGTAAAATTGCGATTTTCTTTGGCATCGATGGGTGTCGTTGTAACCGAAAACATCCTTCACAATATTAACGAACACGATGTCGTAGCGGAGAAGGTCAGATGACAATAGCAATTTATATACTTTCAGACACGTTCCTATGGCAAGCTAATGTTATATCCGGTGCCACACAGTAGCCTGTCTGGTTAGGTCAGCAGAAACCAGCTAGTTATTTTTAGCTGCCTGTAGCTGACTGTGTGAATACGATAGTTCGACCGTCGGTTTTACGATGTACACCGTGTGCTCCACAGCAAGGCGGAGCAGGGACGCTGACATGTGTGTGATTTAGTTTATAGTGGATGTAGACTTGCGCAGCATCTACCGCACTCTCCCCTCCCCCAACTTGACCCGGTGTCAAGACAGAGTCAGGAAGACCGGAGACGGGGAAGGGTGCAGGTGAATGACAGGGTCGAGCCCGCACCTTGACGTTCCACTCCACAACCCCTGACCCAAACAGCAAATGACCAGGTTTTTTACTAACAAAAACAATGGGGAGGGTGACCGGGGGCCCAGTGTGCACGACGTATGCCGACGACCGGGTCTGCCAACAAACCCCGAAATGTTGGCATTCGTTATGGTGCAAAAATCCGATAACGAGTGCCAGAATCCGATATGGCCTCCTGTGTGAATACCCTAACGCAGGGTCGACCATACTATTTAGAATCTCAGATATCGGTTTCTCCTCTTTTCTGTCGCTTTCCGCTTAGGAGCCTCAAAGTCACTACTACTTACAATGTATTTGTCCAAGAAGAGGCTAAGTTACCAGCTGCATATTAACCACGCCACCACCGGTAATTCCACCAGGAGCACGTCGGAAACAATGAAATGATGTCTCCGACAATGGTGGGTTGAGAGTACTCATTCGTGCCTGAGGGAGTGAATGAAGGCCTGGTTGATTTTCTGCTTCTGCAAGCCGGTTTTGTGAGAGCGTTCACGGATTTTATGCCTTCGCGCCCGCGCACCGTTACTTCTAAGACCGGGGCGATTGCGATTGTCTGGACGAACTGACGTCGATGACGCGTAAGTCGAGACAGTTGGTGAGACCGTGTGCCCAGCATGTCTAGTAGAGTTCAGGGCAACGGTATAAGGAAGACCCTCAAGAAATGCACGACCAGCCCCAGGCGCCTGCCTTACGGGAAAGGTGGTAATGGGGGTTTTACGGGTGGGGCCTTCAAATGGTTAGTAAACGGGCATTTTAAATGAAGGTAATTGTTTAGTCTGCCTTTTTGGACCGAAAACGTTTTGCTGTATTGACATATAGTAACCAAAGGCAGCGGGGCAATTGAAAAATTTATTTTTAGTAGTGATCGTAGCGCAAACCAATCTTAGGTTTCCGTTAATCGATTGTTTACGACAAGGTAGGTGTCCAAGGCAAGCGCAGCCAATGAGAATGCAATCACGTTAGTAAGCTAGCTGCCTCTACCGAAATTTAGTATAGGAGTCCGTCATGTGCCTGAATCCGCAGGTAATGTTTTCTGCGCGATCTGACACACAAAACGAAAATCCTAATAAGTAAGTTATGTGTAAACCAAAGCCGGTGGCGTTTTATGTAACTCTTGTAACGTAATTTAGGAAGTACGAATTCCATGCTATAGTTAAAATATAGTCACTATACATGCAATGGTTTTTTTTTCACTTTAGAGTTGGTCCTTAATAGGCTATTTCTTTCTTAATATCGCAGATAATTGGAAGCGGCGGCCGAAGGAAGTGCTCGTACTCCGGCACATCTTTGAAGTAAAATGGAAGAAATATTGGACGAGATAAATTCGGAGAAGTTATTCGAGTACTGCTTCGAGGGTATTCGAGGGGACTGCTTCCGACCGCATTATTATGCAAATGCAAAAGTCAAATGGCACAGCAAATCAGGAGGCAACACGCGGATGGATATGTTTTTCGGTGCATCCGATGCCTCAAGAGGTCATTGAGAGCCGGTTCATTTTTTCAGAAGAGCCGGATGGCGCTGAGGGCAATTATAAAGATTTGGCTACTTTTTCTAAAAGTAGTAAGAGTGACGGCTTGTGAGAAGGATGTCGGCGTCGCGCATGTGACGGCGGTGGAGTGGTACGCGCTGTGTAGGAATTCATGCACTGCGGCTCTTACGAACCAAACGAAGCAGATTGGAGGACAGGCAATTCAGGTCCTAATTGATGAAACGTTAATAAGCCGACGTAAATATCACGTCAGTAGACGCAGAAGACAATGGTGTCTCGTGGGAATATGCGATACCAGGCGGTGAAAAGCAGTGTTCGAGCAGGTCAACAACAGAAGCTGGCCGGCTCAGCGCGCCGTCATAATCAAATGGGTAGCAAAGGGCAGCGTCGTCGTGACAGATGACTGGAAAGCCTACAGTCGCCTCCCGTCGAAGGGATATGTCCATTATACCGTGAATCACTTCACGCACTTCAAGGACCCGACGACTGGAAGGGACACAAATGCAATAGAGGCAAATTGAAATCGATTGAAAAGGGTGCTGTATGAAGGAGGCCTGGTTTCCAGTCGAGACCTCTCGGCTCGTATAGACGAAGTACAATATCGCCTCTGGTTGGGCCTCAATGCCGTTGGACTAAAGGAAGCATAGGAGGTATTGGCAGAATGGCATTACCTACAAAGACAAAGGAGACTGGAATGGCCATTTCTGGCTTATTAGTCGTCGTCATTCAGTCATAACCAACCCGAAGTGTGGCACATCCGACACTCGAACTCGCGACCTGTTAGCTAGAAGTCCACGCCTCTAACCACTGGGCCACGAGCCCTTTGCCTTGTCGGTTTCGATCGGGAATATACAATGGTAGGGGGCGCTCACCGATCGTTCTTACGGAACTCACTCGTTCCGTTGTGCCTTATGGGCTCTCTCTCTCTCGAGCCCAACCAGCAGCCACACAGTGGCGCATGATATAGACAGAATGGCATTAGCGAAAAAGACAGGGGAGACTATAATGGCCATTTCTGGCTTATTAGTCGTCGTCAGTCAGTCATAACCAATCCCGAAGTGTAGAACACCCGAGGCTCGAACTCGCGATCTGTTATTTAGAAGTCCTCGCCTCTAACCACTGAGCCTCAGGTGTTTCACACTTCGGGCTTGATTATGATTGACTGACAACGACTAAAAAGCCAGAAATGGCCATTCCAGCCTCCCCTGTCTTTTTCGCTAATGCCATTCTGCCTATATCATGCGCCGCTGTGCGGCTGCTGATTGGGCTCGAGAGAGCCCCTAAGGCACAACGGAACGAGTGAGTTCCGTAGGAACGATCGGTGAGCGCCCCCTACAATTGTAGGAGGTATACTTGTCTCACGTTGCGGAGGCTTACACAGTGTAAATGGAAGTTATTCTGAAAGAAGCTGACAGTACCTTAAGTTACTTGTCTTACACAAACTTCTCGCAATCAAAACACCTTTGGTTTTCCTAATGCTTTTGGACCGCAGGGTAGTGTTGGGTTAGTCGTCTGCCTTTTTTATCATGAAAGTTTCGGATTTCTGCCTGTGTGCAAGTAATTGTCGATTACAAGCCGCGTACACAATCAAGCAGTGACGAATTAATGCAGTCACGACGACTACACGAAGGACGCCGCCCATTTGAAAGGCAGACTATAAACGTTAACGGTACCAAACACGTTGAAGCATTAACCTCATGACAAAGGTAACACTGGCCGCTACAGTACACTACGGGATCATGACTGTCGCCTGGCAACCGTTGGAAGGGAGTACATGCTGGTTAATTCCAATATCATGGTGAAGGTAATACTTGCGTCTGTAGCTAAAAATGCCGCAACACCGCATAGGGTAAGCAGTACGAAGCCGATCTACAAGGTCCTCCATTAAGAAGTTTGGTCACACTGTCGCCTCTCAACCGTCTGTGCTAAGCGCATGATGGATTATTCAACGGGAATTCAGAGGATGATGACCCGCGATAAAGGAGTAAAGTGCGGCCCTCTGAGATAAGGTTATAGTGGATTATGCAATCGGAAGTCAGATGATAGTCTCCCGAATGGAAGGTATTGTTAAGGGTGACGGCTTCGCAATGGCATAAACTGGGGTCTGCGACGAGCGACCCATTCGACAAGATGCTGTCTGAAGTATAACAGCGCAGCCCATGGCAGGTAATGCTAAGGCGAAGGGCATGATCCGCGATAAATGGGTAAAGCGCGGCGGCCGTTTATCAACTCTCTGAGCTAAGGTCATGGCGGCTCATGCAATGGAAGTCGAATGATAGCCTGCCAATCAAATGTGCGAGAGACAACGATGAACGATCGTGTTAAGGAGAGTATCGAATAAAACACGACCTACCTAGACACATGTAGTAGGCATTCTTTTGTACGCCGTGGATACTTGGGTGCCTTCGCTATATTCCTACTCTCCTTACAACAGTGGAGATTGTGCAAACCATGCTGTCTCCATGGCTTATGATCTGAACACTGATTGTTGGCGTCCGTTTTCTGCGCCAGTGCCAATTACCTTCCCTTAGCTGAGGGCAGATAACCTTTGACTCGTAAATCGTCCATGCAGCCAGGATCACCGTTAACTACTGCAGAGAGCCTTACTATGACATTCATTGACGGCAGAAGTTTGATGGCCTTCCAGTCATCCTGAAAAATGAACTTATCATCCCGAAGATGCATTATTCGTTTCAGGATCACTAGTCCTTGCACCATGAACAGAATCTAGTAAACAATGCTTTAACTATTGACGTGTATATGGCATCCAGTTAAAACAGCTAACAACTCATAGAGATGTCTCAAAGACGAGGTAGATATATCGGTACACATTTAAATCCCATTTTGATTGTTTTTGTATTGAAACCGACATTTACTGGTACAGTTACGGACTTTCCAGAAGAAACTGCTAATGGGGCAAACAGTTCTTTTCCTCTTTCTAAGAATGCCCCAGTACATAATAACCGTGTCTCCTTTGCATTATGCGGTCAGTGCCCGACCTCATAAAATGTTGATCGCAGCTCTAACGTGTGTATTCGATTAGGAAGGATTGCTTGGGTGGAGTTGTAATATTAATAATCGTGCAACATAATCCCATAATATTTAAGATGCGTCAGGATGATGACTTGTGAAATTACTTCAGACCAGATGTGGTTATGCAGCCACACCGAAGGTGAACAAACACCAGCCACCTGTAGTACGGAATCGGTGGTAATAGGGGGTTTTACAATTGGGGCCGGGGAACGCACAGGCGACGAGGTCAAGTAATTGTATTTAAAAGAAAAGCGATTGGGAATGCATGGTTATACTTGGGATGGTTGAGAAATAGTTGTGCTAACACCTAAGCTTAACCCTTAACTATAATCCCTAACCACTAACCATAATTCCTAACCCTAAGCCAAAACCCTAACCCCATAACCTTAACCCAAATCCTAACCCTTAACCGCAGCCCTAAAACCTAAACTTCAAATATCCAACGCGAAAGTTAGAAGGAGACGACAGGCCGGAAGTCAAGAAGGACCACGGGCATTGGGCCAAGAAGGGTAGACACGGCATCAAAGAGGGAGGACCGCTAGAAGAACACACACTGCAATGCACAGCCTCACATTGCCAACGTGATACCACCAACTCAAAATAATTAAGTAGGTCAGCAGTATTGTGTACATCAGGTGCGGCAACATAACATGCCATACTTGCCATACTTAATTTCAACTGACTGTAAAAACCGCCCTTGACAAAAGGAACTACTTAAGTAGTGCTAACTTTTCCCACTGATTTCCGATGTCCTTGCAAATTCGAATATAGTTCGTGGAAAACATGCAAAAACATTCTTTTTCGTGTTCACTTGCAACAAAATGGCGTTTTTATATTTTATACTCGTAGTTAGGATATCTTTCGGTCCGAGAGTTTTTAATTGAGAGCTTTGTAAAAACTGTGAAATGTTCACATTCACTGCGAAGTTTTATTAGTGCTATATATTATTTTCTTACTGACAGAGAAATTTATGATTTCCCCACACAGAAAGTGTGCAGCATGTTCACCGAACCTCTAAAAGCAAACGCAACGGTGGATCAGGCCCAAAATTATTCGGAAATCAAAAACCTCTATATAACCTATATATAATCTTCTTTTAGGCATGAAATACGAAGAAGTGATGTCTACAAGATATGTACGGCAAGGAATATTTTTACGCGTGTTCTATGTGTATGTGGGTATGAAAAATGACGAAAAAAAGTCACCAGTCAAGCGACTTGTTTTGCAGAGTGCCGTTCCTACAGGCGGCTGAAAAGTGGTACCTTCAAAAGTTCAGGCCTGTCTGGAATGCTTTGCGTTTATGCTACAAGATGGTCAATATTACAAGCCCACTTAAATAATCATTGCTAATCGAAAATGCGTTCCGGAATTCCGGTTAACATTTCTTCATACCGGCTACTGACTGTAGGTTTTACCTGACGTTTTTTTAAATAAAAAAATAGGAAGGGCGTTTACTGGTCAGCGAGCGGGAATTACTTGTCTCGTTGCAGGTTTAGGCCTTATCTAAAGCTCTCGCATTTAGCCGCACATCGACCAGTAGTAAGACAGGAAGGAATACCGACAAAGACAAAGGAGACTTGGATGGCTATTTTTGGCTTATCAGCCACATTCGGCAACCAGCCATACCCAATCGCAGGTTTGCATGTGACCTGGGATTCGAACCCGAATTTCCTAGCTATTGAGCGCCAAGTCCAAGGCTTCGCCGTTTATCTACTGTCTTTTTTCGCGGAACTTCCGTCCTAATGAGATGGAATAATTTTGGCAAACAGTATGCAGAGTTTTTACATTTAAGTGGCGACAGAGCTCGCAGGTTTTGAAAACTCCTGTCGCAATTCGGGTAATGAATACGAAAATTTCGCGACGACTTTTCAAGTGCTGCCGGTCGTTGCATAACAGAAATAACAAGTGAGAAACGTACAAAGGTTTGAATTTCAACAGAGAAAATCGATGTAAAACAGCAAGGTCAACGTGTACTGCGCGTAGACTAATCGATAAAATGGTAACTTCAAAATGCAACATAGGAATGAAAATGGGGAACTAGGCATGCCAAAGGAATTTCGAAACTCAAAAGGGGCTCAGGTCTACCAGGGCAGGCTGAGGTTGACCACGTGGTCTAGCTGTTTACATAGGTCGGGTTTCTCCCGCCGTATATAAGCTGCTTCCAGGTAGCGCAATAACCGAGTAGTTCGTGCTCGAACTAATACTCGAAAAGACGTCTTAGGGTCAACCGAATGGCCACTATCAAGGAGATGTTTTGTAATGGAAGACCGTGGCCATATAGGATATTATCAAAAGTCGGCAAACGATCACGAGGCTTAACATGCCAAACGGTGTGAAACCTGAAAATTAAATGAAACATGGTCAGTAAGGACCCTGTTTTGAACTGACGACGTAGAAAGTACTGTGACTAGTCTGCAAATTCACCAATTTTTTTGCTTTCATGGAATTTAATAGAATACGACAGCAACATACGTACTTAGAGTAGGTTAAGTTGTCAAGGCTTTTTTCGGCAATGTAATATTCTGCGGCCGAAAAGGACCAGAATCATTTACAACGATCCGTCGTCGATTGTGGGGGTTGTATCCCAGAACCTTCAGTGAAAAGTAAGAATTCGCAAAGTAAAACCACATGTTTTGGGTTATTTTTGTATACTTTAAGCCAAACATGCTTATAAGCATTTTTCACACAGTTATGCAGCATAGACCCCTTATGTTCTCATATATATCAGGTAAGATTCGTTGAAATTATGTATGTAAATTCAGTGTTTGTATACTGTTCAGAAACATACACATCGTACGCTATTAGGGAGTCTTATTCAATACGCAGAATTCTGTAAACCAGCAAAAATCCGCGATAGAGTGAAGCCAAGGAAGTCGAAGTGTGATATAACTAGGGATTACTGTGTTCTGAATTGAGCGAATAAAGATTTTAAAGACATTGGGAACAAAATGCGAGTTAACGATGCCATGGATTTTTGAAACCGCCTTTCAGTTAGTAATGGTCAGCTAACCTCTTTAGCCCACCTGAAAAAGTATTTCTGGCCATTTTACCTCACACCGTGCCTGTCTGTTCTAGTTTGCTTCCAAACTGCGTACCTGCTGCAGCATAAATACGTAAAGACTGCTGATAGCTTGATAAAAAGTCCCCGAATTGAATTGCATCGTTAAAGTATCCTTAATTCGCAAGTTCTATCTTGCTATAGTTTATTTTATGGCAAATATTTTAAGCAAATAAATGCGAACAAACAAAATTGCGAATTCCTAACCATTTATTCGCCTAGAAATGCTTATTCAAATAGCCCAAAATTCCACGTTATCAAAATCATGTGACTTTTGCAAAAACAGATCAAATTTAGTGTACATTTTTTAGATTTGCATCAAGTGGGTGGTAAACCAAATCCCACCAAGATCAAAGGACTACGGTTTCCTATTTTCTACCCAAAATCACGCATGAAGCATGTGTTGCTTTGGTGGTGTTTCCGACAGACCGCAGAGGTAGCAGTCCTTCAGAATGCCAAACAACCAAAGGCATGTAAGGGCATTTAGATTCTAGACAAACATTCTGGGAATATTTATGAGAATACCCGATAGCCCGCCAATTTTAGCCTGTGGAACGCAAGATTTGATATTGGCCCACAGCTGTCGCATTGCAGTTGTCAAAAGCATGTTGCATAATGCCCTGTTGATGTTGTTTACGCATTTTTTCCTTTTAGTACGCTAGTCCAGCTTCGCGTCTGGTTGCATCCACTGGCATGACAATCTGACGAAATCTGAAAAAAAACATGAGGTTTAGAGTGCAGTCGTTGTTCAGTGAGTAAAAACCAAACTCATGCTCTCACACAATACTTTAATCTGCTGCAATGAGCGTGAAAACCTTCCACGTCGGCATGGGCGAACGCATGCACATGAAATCCTCCTATTCTATGCTGCCTTTGATTATGGTGGGGTCGAGCACGAATCCGAAACGCCAGACGAGTGGAGCTCTTGTTCTGGTGACCACGTCTATTTTCTCCCAAATCAAACAGTTTCGAATGTCAGCATGAACTTGTTGGCGCATAGGTACTTACGTGTGTCCCCGTGAACAGACAAAGTAGAATCTGATTGACGGCTTATTTTTTGCTAAGATTTTGGTCCAGTTCAAAAGGCCCTTCAATTGCAGTGCATGCGTTACCGGTCAGGGTATAATAAAAAGTTGTAAGCTCTAACTTCGACAGCGTCACTACGTAAAGTGATTCCGAAACGGACACTGCCACACAAGAAGCCAGTGGTGGCCCTTGGGATCTAAATAGTTGTTTCTGTCTGCAACGACAAGAGTACAGAAACCAAAAATTAAAAAAAATGCTCAGTTTTTCGGTTTGGGTCAGTGACGACAGCAGACAAACAGAGATAACATGGCTTCTGTCGATCGCTTTTTATAAAGACCCGTGCATTTAACTGGCAGTAGACAGAGTCGACTGGGAAATTGCGTAGAAAGGTCCGTTTGGGGGAATTGGAGGTAAAGAAAGTTTGGCTAGCTGACAAAAGCCCAAGGCAACAGATTCCAAATCTCAAATTTGAAAACCTGAACATGCAAATCCAAATAGGGAGGCGCTGTGGCGATGGATTAAGAACACGCCTGTTCAAGGTCCACCGAGCCATGGTCACTCGCCAACATTCTGAACTCGGCAATGGTATGGTGAAGGACCCCGCTTCACTGTCCCCAGACTGGGACGTGAATGATGGCAATGGGCGTTTTACGGGTGAGTCAGCCCGACAGACAGCAAGCTGAAGAAGTGCAAGAGCGCACAGAAATCGCCAGAATTTCTGCCGAAAGTCATACTGCACACTCGCGACAATAAAGGCGTTAACAAAAGGCAGATTTTAAAAGAGATAATGGGGAGGGGTCGGGTAATAGTTTGGGGTCATGGAAAGTAATTATTGTTGTCAGTGCAATTTCTGCAACGGCCTGCAAATGGATGCTAAGATTAAACCCCATAGCTTGTCTGTTGTTAGGCCGAATAAAAAGGATTATGGGCACAGTGTCCAGCGGATTTCGTAGATGAGTGCAGGCAACTACGCAGTCAGTGGGACATCCTGTACCACCAGGCCGTCGGTCGGAAAGAGCCGTTAGTACAAAAAGTCCCCCAAGTTAGCCTACTACGCCGCTTCACCTCCGTAACAAGGGTCGTGTGTGGCACGTGTGGACGGGTCGTTCAGGTTTGCGGCAACTGCGTCCGCGTCACCCCTGTAGTCTTCACTCTGTCCTTTCCTCGGAGCGCATTGGTTGGGCGGAGGCAGGGGACGGTATATGCAGCGCAAGTTCGCCGCTTCATGAACCGGTTCATGCTCAGGTCTCGCCATGTTCCCACCACTCCGTGAGACACTCGGTGGACGTCATCGTTCGCAAGGGTCGAGCTGTCACTGTAAAATAACAGGATTACAGTCGATGCCTTTCTGCATCTTTTCAGGTATAAGGACGGATTATAAACTGCTCCGTTGGCAGCCGGATGCCAGAGGACTGATCCTGACCACGCTGAGGATATCGCCTTGACAGGTCCAAACTTTGTTGATAAACAGTCTACAATGTTACAGGTGAGTGAGATTGTTAAATCAGTCGGTTTTTACAAAAACGCTGGGAAGACCAAACTGACCAGGAGCCTAATGCTTGCCAACTTGAAGAAGTAGACAGTTTTAGATCCCGTCTACTAGCAAAAACTCAAGCATCCCAAGATTACAAGCTGGAAGATTACAAGCTGGAACGATCAGTACGAAAAATGCGCAAGTTAAGCTGTGGAGCCTTTAGAACGTGGAAGATACCGCATTCATGTAAGTTAAAGACGTACGCTGTGGACGCAGAGGAGCGGCCGACCTCCACAAATTCGATGTGTGTGTGTGTGTGTGTTTGTGTGTGTGTATGTCACGGCACTCTCACGCAAGTGAGAGACACGCCGTTCAACCCCCGTTGTGTGAAATCCTGATGTTGTCTGTATGGTGGACCAGGTCGTGCCGTGGCGCGCGCAGTCATGGTCAGTCGACCATGACAGCCACCGCGCCCATTCCCCACTGCAGTCTGCTGACCGGCTCGGACATCGGCTGGGGTGTGGGAGTGGGAAGGGAGAGTGAGGTCGACGACTCAGCGCACTTTCTCCTCACTATAAACAATCTGACGCGCTTAAAGCTATCACGGTGCGCTAAAAGCCGTGGCTTGGAAGGTTGCCAACTGACGGGGTAACTTGGACCTCCTCCTTGACTGGAGGCGGTCTGAGAGTCAAACTGCAATGGCTCCTTTTTAATGTGGCCTTTATGGCACTCCCATCACAGTGTGGGATCCGAGCCAGGCGTTGGCGGCACGCCTAGGTGCGGCTTCGGCCGTGCCAGCCTCCAAATCTCTGTTGTGTGGGTTGAAATCCTGGTTATTGTTGTGTGGACCAGGAGGTGTGGTGGAACGCCAAGGTGAGGATCCGTCTGAGCCATCCACATGCGGCCCCCCTCGTCTCCGGTCTTCTTGACTCTGTCTTGACACCGGGCTCGGGCGAGGGTGGAGGAGAGAGTGTAGGTAGATGCTACGCAAGTCTACCGGCACTATAAACCCCTGCGTTAGTCACCGTCGCTGCTCCGACTGCTGCTGCAACTGTGGGGCACACGGTGGACATCATCGAAAACGATGGTCGAACTGTCATGTGTGTATGTGTGTGTGTGTGCTCTACCCCTGATCGACAATAGCCAGCTGCGGAAATTAGCTAAAACTCCCTTCTTCCTCAGGCTTGCCTAATTGTAGGCTGAGTGAAGAGAATTATCGACACAGCTTCCACTGGATTTCGCAGATGAGTGCTTGCAACTGCGCAGTCAGTGGTGCATCCGGTGTCGCCAAATAATTGATCGGAAAGAGCTGTTAGTACATAAAATCTGCCAGGCCAGCCTACTGTGCCATTTCGTCTTCTGCATAACATGAGGCCACTGACATCTGCCATTCTGATCTGCCTGATAGCCCAGGCGCTGAGTTATGAATATGGCCGCGGCTACGGTGAAGAGGATCACTACTTGAGTGAACGGTACGAACTCCCATACGTTCAAAAATCGTATCAGCGGCTGCCGTCACAGCAGGAGTTCTCTGTGATTCCTGAGAGGAGGGAAAAGAGGCCGTACCAGAGGATGCAACCTAAAAAACCCCAGCAGCGTGGCGTCTACCTTTACGGTCTAAGGGGCAAGAACTTCAAACAACGCGAATATCTGTAGATTTTCAAACATCGGACCCGCCCGCGACTCCCAGCCTCCACGCAGAGAAAGATGACATAAAATAAAACCCTGTTTTACGCTGTGATGACTTTTGCATTTTCATACGCAAGACTGGCTGATAGAAACTCCATAGAATGGTCCAGTAATAACAAGCTTCAGGACATGACGTGCCACAGAGACGCCACTTTTGAGAATACCTCCTGCGCTGAGCAATTATGGTCAGGACTGATCAGGACAAAAGCGGGCGGTTCAAAGTCTATTTACAATAACAGCGGTTCGTAAGCCTAAGAAATAAGGAATATGGGCATAAAAACGTCTTCTCTGAGAACCGACAAACCGCCAACCCTCTGAAATTCAAGAAGAGCTATTGGAGAGAAGTTGGACGGTCATGAGAACTAGTTTATATCCCCAGTTTCAGACAGTGTAAGATAAGCTCATTTTAATCTGAAAAAGATTGGGCTGGAACTACAGGGCAAACCCCATGTAGGTTGTGAATGCAACGAACAATTGCTATTGTTCTATATATAAAAAGCAGTTAAAAACTTTCAATGCAGATTAAGGGATTACTGAAGTATTGATACCAGGAAATGTTTTCGGGGGGTTTTTTAGACCGCATTTCTTAGTCTACGTATATTTTCTTAAGAAGGGTTCTAGTACTTCAGATAGTGGTGCGCTGTAACACTGGATATCGGGTCCATGCCATCACTGAAGAAGAAGACGAAGAAGAAGAAGAAGAAGAAGAAGAAGAAGAAGAAGAAGAAGAAGAAAACGACAACAATACCGAAGGCAATGGTGTTGGTAGTGGTGGTGGTGGT
>CACRXP010000056.1:305866-338956 GCA_902702965.1 Spirometra erinaceieuropaei | reverse complement strand
GTGGTGGTGGTGGTGGTGGTGGTCATCCCCCAATAGGGGCCGCGCTGGACTAAAACGGGGACCTTACTGGGCCACGTAGAGTCCGCACGAGCCCAAACCTACTGTCGTGCATGGGGCGCATGGTGGCCCGCTGGCCCAGCCACTGTGACCAATCCCATCACCGGGTAACTGGCCGACTTGAACAACGGACTGGTGCATGGGAGAGGGAAGAATGAGTGAGGTTGACGCTGGGGAATTCAGCCCTACAACACTTCAGCGCATCCCTCCCTATAACAAATCTGTCCCGCTTGAATTTTTTACGACGGCCTATAAGTTGTGCTTTAGAGGACTGTCAACTGACTGGGTAAATTGGTCTCCTCAGGACGGAGGTTAAGGCTGCAACGTCTTCTCCCTAGTGTTGCCGCTATGGCTTTTCCATTCAGATGGGATCGGAGACGTCCCTGCCTTTCGTGAAAATTTAGCCCATTGTACAGGGGCCGTGCCGTGCGTGGCCCGCGTAGAGGGACCGTCTAACTTCCGGTCGTCCTGACACTGTCTTTCCAATGGGCGTAGGCGGGCGAGGAAGGAGAAAGTGCGGCAGATGTTGCGCAAGTCTGCTATCATCGGCATAAACTGATTCAGGCGCAAATTGCCCCCCCCGCACCAACCCACGCGGGGGGAGGGCACACGATGGACGTCGTTGAATGCTACTGTCTGACTGACATATGCGTGCACATAGCGCATACAGTTGGCAGTTGGCTTCGAAGGTCCACTAATTTGACTCCGATCGCCATAAATGCAGAATTCAATGCATTGGAGCCTGGTTTTACTCTTGCTCTTTACTTTCTGCTACTTTCCCAGATCTCAGGATATTCTCTGCAATTCTCCTGCCAGCTTAACGACTTATTGATAACATTTTTCTTTCGCCCCCAGCACTCAGGGTGGATATTATCTTCTGGCCCAGGGGAGGTGAACGCCCTAGTGCAGGTTTCTCCCATTCATTATTTACGGCCTCTGCTCCATTGTAATACACTCCAGTGTCTCGGATGCTATGTAAGGCAGTAAAAGAGAGAAGCGCTGTCCTACGCCGCCGGTCCAAACGCAATCAGCGGGTCTTAACCGGGAAATCAAACACGTCCGCATCCCACAACAGCGACCAGGCAGTAATTTCCTTGCCGCCTGCGTTAAAGTAGCAGGATTCAATGCGAATTTATTCCAGGCCGACTCGTCTTGATTTGCAGGCTGAAAAGCATATATTTCAATATGTTGCATAAGTGGGGACGTGTGCATGCTGATATGATGTAATGAAAAAGAAGATGCTCTTCGGAAAAGCCCAGGTGTTCTCGTAAATACACAAGCTGGTTTCATAAACCCATCATAGGATGAAATGAATAGGGATAAGTGGAATTATCACAGTAGAGCGTTTTGCGGCCCAGGGGTTACATTAACAGGCAGACGTCCATGGGAGGGCGCGGGAATAACTTTGTGATGGGTGCCGGAAGGGGGTTTCAGTTATGGATTGCCGTGTAGGAAATGAAAAACCGATGAGATTCTCCGTGACTGGACATGAATTGGCAACTGTTATTTTGGGGTGAGCACAGAGGATCAATGAACCCTGCACGACAGACCTTTGTATTGAGCGTCCAGGTTGGCATGGCGGTTAATACCGCTCCGGCTAAACTACCAAGATTTGAGAAGTTCTTGTGCCAATTTTGTACTGACCATGATGGCCACTTCTGCACAGCACCAAATGAAGAGGTGGTCACACGCAAGGGCTTGCGCAAGCACAAGAAACAAGCGGTCATTCTGGCGGACGGTTAGCTTGCTTTCGTAATGCGCGCCCGAAGACTTCGAGTCGTATTTCCAATGCAAACGAAATATCAGTTGGCACACTGGACGCGGTGAAGAGCATTAGTTTTTTGCATTTTGGGTACAGAATTTCCACCCGAGGTAGGGTTACGCGCAGGAGGACGCCGTTTTGTGAGGGGTGTATATACTTAACCGATTTTAATTGCCAGATGGGCGCTTCACAAGTCCCATGCGTATGAGACAGTAGAGAAAGTTTCGGTGGAGATAGTTTGGACGCAGCTTTTTTGAGTTGCTGGATGGCTGCCTGAGTAGTTGGTGATGATGAGAGGTCGTTGTTCTGTCGGTTGCGATCGAAATATATATTGGTGGAGGGATGCTCACCGATCGTGCTGCGAAACTCACTCGTCTCTTCGTGTCTTACAGGTTCTCTCCCTCAAGCCCAACCAGCAGCCCCACAGCGGCGTGTAATATACGCAGAATAACATTACCGACAAAGACAATGGAGACTGAATGATCATTGGGCTCGAGAGAGATCCTGTAAGGCACAACGAGACGAGTGACTCCCGTAACACGATCGGTGAGCGCCCCTCTACCGTTGTACATCCTCGATCGCAACCGACGGGAAAACGAGCCCGTTGCTCACTGTTTAAAGGCGTTGGACTACTAACCAACAGGTCGCAGGATCGGGTTCCACGTGTTCCACTCTTCGGGGTTGTGTATGACTGGCTGATGAAGGCTAAAAAGCCGGAAAAGGCTGCTCCAGTCTTTCTTGCCTTTGTTGGTAATGTCATTCCGCCTACAGTTTCGTCAAACCCTCTATTTCCGCACTTTCATCGGATTCTCCTGCGTCTGCTTTCTTGAACAGATGCTGAATCTCGCATAGGTTTCAGCCTCTCTTCTACGGCAGACAGGTTTCCTTTCATTAGCGAGGCAACCGACGTCATCGATCCGGAAAGTCCAATACACTTTTGCACCTCGACCCAGAACAGCTGCCACCTGCTACCACATTTGGTGTCAGAGCACGTTACTGTATACTAGTGTCGTAGTGTGGATAATGCCTCTCCGTCAACGACTGTTTGAAGGGTGACGGCCCAGGCAGGACCACGTGACACCCTTCTGGGCCAAAAGGTCGTAAAGGTCTGATATGCCATGATCAGCAGACCATGGCCCTTGCAGTCTAGCATGCGCTGGCAGTCCTCCGACACCTATTTCTCTGCCGTTAGATGCGCTTGCGCTCCCATTGGATAAACAGGTCGTGAGCATGGCTTCCCAGTTACCCTCCTCCTTCCGTCCCGTCGTGTTGTTGCTGTTGTTGTTGTTAAAATCCTGGTCAGTTGTTGTGTGAACCAGTGGGTGTGGAGTGGAGCTCCAAGGTAAGGGCTTGTTCGCGCCATCCACTTGTGCTCTCCCCGCCCCCGGTCTTTTTGACTCTGTCTTGGCACCGGGTCCAGGTGGGGGAGGAGGAGAGAGCGCGGTAGATGCAGCGCAAGTCTGCACACACTATAAATCAATTCGGGCGCAAGTCACCATGCCTGTATCACCTTGCTGTGGAGCACATGGCGGACACAGTCGGATGCAACGGTCGAACTGTCATATTAGTGCGTTGTGAGAGGACTAATTGGACCGTCCTTTTGTAATGCTACTGAGGGTAGGGCACGGGTAGGGTGACCTGCCTCCTGCTCTAAATTCTAGGAAAGTTACATATTTCCATGTCGTAGCCCTAACCCAAATGCTAACCATGGTCTCCCTTAAATTCAGCACAGGACCACCTGTATTGAGTGGAAGGGGCTCCTATTTTCATGTCTTGCCCGCAATAGTATTAAGAAAGGATGGTTCAATTAACCCTCTCGAGGGCTAGGTACGCGGCAATGTAGTTTCAGTTAAGTTAGCATGACGGTACACTGTGACATGAGGGACGTCAGATCCTGAGAAAGTACAAGTGCAGCGGTTAATTAAGCCATTTGCTTTCACATTCGTGCCGGTCCTAGCCAACATTTGTTAAACGTGAACCAAAATGTACTCACGTAAAACAAAAAGAGGGAGTTTGATTTGACCGGCCATTGACTTCATTCAGCCGATGTTTCGGACTCGAATATGAGCTCATCATTAGAAACAATAAAATGACCCTTGGAATTTCGTTAGATTTCCTGAAGGAATCGGCCCATTTCCTTCTTCCCCTTCCCCTTCTTCCCCCCCCCCTCTTGCCATCTACCCATCACGTTAATCGAGGTTGGCGATGGCTACTGCGAGTGGTATCGGTTTGCTTGTGGCAGCGAACGGGAGCCCTTAATCTCAATATCCACAAGCGACTATTTAGAAAGGCGGTCTCTATCGAAGATATTCTTTTGCTCAAGCGAATTTCTGTTGTCTTTATAAAGTAGTGTCCGAGGGAGCTAAAACATCGGGATAAGTTAGTCAATGGTCTGATTTAGCTAGCCTTCCATGTGGCTCCTCTGCTGCATGTGTAATCTGAGCCTGAGATAATCACGGCGCCCCAGGTACCGTGGCTTGGAAGGTTGCCGACGGATGTCTCAACTGAGTCCAAGCAATCTGCCCAGTTGTGTGTTTATGTGGACCGTGGGACTGAAGGGCTGAGAATCAGGCTTTAACGGCTCCTTCTTAATGTGACATTTGGCACTATCACGCATGTGAGGAGTGTGTGTTTTTGTGCCACTCAAACGCGCCATGCGGTAGATGCACTGGACCAACACGGGGGCCACATATCGGATTCTAGCAGCCGTTATCGGATTGCTCACCATAACAAATGCCAGACCCGGTTGCCCGCAGTTGTCACGCACACTGGAACCCCTGCCACCCTCCTCATTGTTGTTGCTGCTGTCCAAAGACCTGGTCATTTGCTGTGGACCAGAAGGTGTGGATTGAAGCGCCCAGGTGCGGGCTCGACCGTGCCATCCACCTGCACCCTCCCCCGCTTCCAGTTTTCTTGACTCTGTTTCGACACCGGGAGGGGGGAGAGCGTGCAGAAAATGCTGTGCAAGTCTACCATCACTATAAACTGGTTCACGCGCAAGTCACCGTCTCCTCTCTCATCCTGATGTGGAGCACATGATGGACATCATCAGAAATGACGGTCAACCAGTCGTGTGTGCTTCTCACCTGCGCCCTCCCCCGCCTTCGGTCTTTTTGACTCTGTCTTGACACTGGATCTAGGCGGGGAGTGGGACAGAGTGCGGTGGACGCTGCACAAGTCTGCTATCCACGCGCAGGTCGTCGTGCATGCTACATCTTACTGTGAAGCACACGGGGGACATCGTCGGAATCGACAGTCAAATTGTCGTTTGTGTACATAGGTTGTGTCCCTCAGCCGATGACTGACTGGTCACCAGGCATTTGAAGGCTGATGACCCAGGTCAACTTCAGAACTGCGCCCCACCCTTCTGTGCTTTAAGGATTGTGTGCGTCTGCCATGCCAGTGTCAACAAGCCATGGCCTCTGCAGCTCTCTGGCTCCCCGTTCCCTGCCGGTTGGCGCGCTCGCGCCTCCGCTGGGTATACAGGCCGTGTGCATGGTTGCTCAGGGACTTGTGTCATCCTCTCCACTTTCCGACCCGTTCTTTTGTTGTTGTTAGTAAAAATCCCGGTGAAATGTTTGCTGTGGACCAAGGGGCGTGGTGGCAGGCCTAGGTGTGGGTCCGGCCGCGCCAGCCACCTGTGCCCCCCCCCCCGCCTCCAGTCTTCTTGAGTATGTCTTTACACCGAGTTCGGGCGGGGGAGGAGAGAGTGCGATAGATGCTGCAAAAATTCACTGTAATCCACGCACGAGTCACCGTACCTGTTCTCACCCTCCTGTAGAGCCCACAGTGGGCATAGTCGGCAACGATGGTCGAATTGTCATAGGGTTAAGGTTACATTTTGGGACACGGGAATAGGTACCCCCCTGGAATTCAGCGAGAGGTCACTTCTATTACGGGGACATACATATTCCCGTGTCAGGCCGCTCTCCTATAAAATGTTCAGAGTTTATTCAAGCTCTTGAACTGCTGAAGGCCTTCCTCATGTTTTGATTTTTGTGGAATTGGAAGGTTTCCGCCAAATATGCCCTTTGCTGTCTCCTGTCTTGATACGCTTGCGTTTACCATCTACAAACTACCTACCAGTAGTCCCAATTTCACAAAGTCGTTTGCTCCATAGACTCTGGTATCCACAGCCAGACTGGGATGACTCCTACGTGAAACAAGTCCTGGAAACTGAGTAGACGGTTGTTTCAAGTGAACTTTCCAGCCCTTGATGATGCGCTGTCGGGGAATTCCGCGCCAAGCTACGACAACCAGGTCGACATCTCAAAAGCCACTAAGATCGGCTGAAGACTCTGAATTCCCAGGGGCTTCGAGTGCCCAAAATATCCTTAGAAGGGTCTTTGCTCGAGTGCTTCGAACGCAGACTCCATTATCAATCCGCAAATTCGTACAGTAGTTTGCAGTCGCCCCAAAATTCTCGATGCCGGTTTCACATATTTCGATATGGTTTAGTCGACGCGACTTAAGGAAAATGAAGACGGCGGCTTCTGATAAAAGACTATTCTCAGACAGTTTCAAACCATTGACCTCCCTACACTGTGAAATGACATACTGTAGACAACATACTTACCTTAGATCGCCGACGCAGTAGAAAATACGGCATTTTGATAGAACGCCATTTGCCAGCCCTGTACGTATCAGCAGTGAGGGGAGAGGGACACTAATTCTCGGATCGCAATTCGCTGGACGGAAAGCGATCATACCTTCCGGTTCAATGAGATCGAAGCTGCCAGCGGGAGATGCAACCGCGTGGCTCGCGGGCAACTTAAGTCATGGTTCTCCGATCAGCAGTCCACCAGCGCACCCAATGATCTCGACCTACCTACTCAGCCCTAAGTCTCTGCCAAAGCGGAATAGTTAGTCAGACGGAGGGCGTACCGGTAAACACGGTTTCTTTTGATAATAGTGCTGAGCTAATTTGTCGAGTCATCATTCGTCAATCGCCAACACTAGCGATAAAACTGCCAAAACTGACTACTCGGATACGAGACACCAAGCCAAAAATCACTCAAGTGCGAACATCAACGATGAAGGCAAGAATTGCCAGCTTTAGTATTTGGCCATTGTAGCAACTATGAAAAGGTAATGGAAGGTATTGTTAATTTTTTAACGTGGTCTCAACTTAAATGTTATTTACCGAGTATTGATGTCTTCTCCACCTGAGCTACAGTAGATGACCTAACTCATGAAATAGCATGATCGGCACTTAAGAGGGTGGTACGACATACATTTGATGTAGTTAGTTTTGTTTATTAAATTGATGTGAAGCGCAGAAAGCCTTCTGCTACGGATAAACGCATTTCGGATCTTTTGTATGGAAGGAAAAGAGGCCAGGCTAAGGCCCAAATCGAACCTTTCTTGACATCCAGGTAATTTCGTGCGTTATTCAACATCACATGACAAAGCTTCTTATTTTTACGCGTTATGATAAAAGAGAACATTACTGTGAGCATTAATCGGAAGGAGCTGGCAAGAAACCATCTTTTCATGCCACAAAAGTTGGATTTTATGATTAACAATTGTACAGACCGAACCACCATAGACAACTTGATGGTCATTATGCCCTTCTGGCTTACAGCAATTTTAAAAGCCAAAGGACAATCAACAAAATGCTAGTACTTTATGTTTGTTATCGCTTTTCATCATTTTCCGTTGTATAACGTTTCCCTTCCTTACTGGCAGTTATATTAGACATTAACTAATTAACATGTCATAAAGCCATTTTTGATTTAATGGTCTTTCGCAAAATAAGTTACTTTTTAGCTAATAAATAATACTGCATAAACCACATTGTGCCTTCTTTCCTAGTTTGGTCGTTCATTTAACTCATTTAACTTTCGTGGATACGGGGGGAGGGGATTGGTTCGCGCGCGACAACCAATTTAGTTCATAGTTCGTGACCTTTCATCAGACAGGTCGCAAACCCTACGTGTCTTTCCAAATAAGTTAGGTCACGCTTTTTTAATTTTGTGCTCATTTGTTTTTTGTATTGGGTATAACAAAGTGGAAGACATAAGTACCGGAGTCGGTGATGTTCATCGTTGCACTTATGAATTCCACAATGGAATCAACGGAACAACAGCCACCGAAAATTTTTTAAGTCATTAACACCCATCTTCCTCTCGCCACCCGCATGACGAGGTCGGCGGGTTTTGGTCCTTAGAGCTAGGAGAGGGGGGTAAGATAGTCTTTGAGTGATGTTCTTGGATTGAGTACACAGAGTACCCACCACTTTAATTAGGGATTTGAGGAGGCATCTCGTTATAACTTAAGGTTGCAGTTGGCCACGACAGAGAGAGCGCTTGTGTCAGGGTTTTCTGACAGCATAACATCGGATTCTCTAGCCGTATAGCCACTGCCTCGGCCGTTGCTAATATCCGAATGCCTTAGATATTTTCAAGTGCCAGTGTTGATTAGCTTAATTCGGTTTACGCGATCTCGGACTCTCCGATGGCCCTCGTCCGGGAAGACCAGTGCAACCGTTAAAGCAGATCCTCGTCAGACCATCGAGGAATTATCTGAAAAAATTAATTTGGTCATGATCTAATTCTAAGAACACCGTCCGCAAATAAAGGACGGTCAGTAAACAAGGGGTTTGAGTCCCACGCCATTGTTACCGAATCTGTGACTTCTTGCTAAGCAGACAGGAGAGAAAACCATTGCACCATCGACTGGTCACTGGAGATTAAAAACGGGTTCTTCACGTTGACAAAACGCGCAAAAACCAATGGCTTTCCACAGGTCAAACACCAGTTCCGACGCCGAAATCAGGCCGATATCGTAAGAAGGTATTGCTATGCTTGGCGGAGTGTGATTGAAATGCTTAAATTCAGGGTACTCAAAGAAGATCATATCGTAACAACAGATCTATAGTAGATATGCTATCTTATGAAATGCTGTTAGGGATTCTGAAATGTGTTTTCAATTCGAAAAGAATACTCAAGTAGGGTTGTAATATCAATTATTGTGTGGCATAATACCAAGATTTTCCAGTCACAACAGGATGCCGGCTTTCAAAGGAACTTCTTACCGACCGCTTGCATAAGTAATATCCCCTGAAAATGTGCACTTAAACAGCATGAATCCTTACAATTGGTTTGTAATACCCTTACATATCCAAAAATATTTTCTAGGAAGCAACGTTTTTTCCTCTGCTCATTTCAAAGCGAATTGCACCTTCTTCAAAGGTGATGCTTGAAGAAAGTGCATATTTTGGGTTTTTGAAATTTTTCAATTGCAAAATAATTTCAAACTCGACCTGCCTTTACATTTGCATTCAGGGTTTCCGAACTACAAACTATATACCTTTCGTGCAGGAAAATCACACATATTTATATGCTACTGTGAGAAGAGCGTGTAGGGGTTATAAAATTTTGTAATGGATGTGGACTTCGTTGACCACTTTGTATACAGCAATAATAAATTCGATGGCGTAGTGCTGTATGGCTGGACAGGTTACGGCCTTAAAAATCTCACAATTTGAAGCATTTTGAAACGGAGAGCTACTCATTCTTCAAATATAAAGTCTAAAGAAGACGTAATTCGCAACCAAATGAGTAGAAAAAAAAACATTTTTGGACACGCTTTCTATAAAATATATTTGAATTGATATGGACCTCATGAATCAGTGGGGAAAACTCGCATTAAATTTGTAGTGATTTTTTATTGAAATTATTTTACGCAGGCGGTCGATAAGGCCTCGTTCAAAAGCCGGCATCCTGAAGTGATTGGAATGCCCTGGTATTAAGCCATAAAATAATATTACAACCCTACTTAAGTACGCTTTTCGAAATGAAAAGCATTTCGTGCCATAACACGCCTACTGTATACTGACACTAGTTAGGACGTGTGAACCCGGATCTTCCCATTAAACATCTAACGCTATTGATAGAACGTGTGTCGTTCTGTTGCACGACAACGCAAATTAGCATTCGGTCCCATTAAACCAGAACAAGACACGAGATTAAGGGTGGAATTATTTATTCATCCACTATTCACCTGCTCGCGCGTCAATTGCTCATCTTTTGTTCAGATTTCTGCAGCACTTTCTGAGTGAAAAAACATCTCGAGATATCAATGATGTCAAATTGGGTTCTCTAAACTTTTCGCACCAAAACAAACTTCTCATTATAAAGAGGCTATAGAAGACTTTGTTCCAAAATTGGCAACAATGATCACTAATGATGACGATCAAAAATGAAACGTTTTCCGGTGAATAGTCTTTTCGTTTACTTAATTACGACGTTACTTCCCGGTACCCCTAGTATATTCTATATGTACTGTACTCACTTTGCGCCTTTGACGGGGGATTCGGGAGCGAATGAAAAGCATCAGACAAAAAAATTCTTTTTACCCCGATCGGTTTTCCTTCTCGCTGTCAAGGTCGCGGCACGAAAAGGACCTCAGCATGCGAAATTAAAAGTCAGATTTCAGGCGGACTTTATGAATGCCGCGCATCCTGCCCCGTCCCCAAATTCGACAGTAGAATGTGTGCTCTCAAAATAAAATAAGCTATCATTTTGAAATATCTGGAGTATGATCTGTGTAACAGGATCAGAGTGTTCAAAATTAACACAAAATGGCGTAAGATAAAGGAGTCAATAGGATGTGTGCTCTTGAGTACCGACTCTGCTGTTTCTGTTCAGGAGATGACACGGCGATAAGTCATATCAGCGACGAAGATGACAGAGAATGGAGGCAGGAAGGGACAGGAAGAGAGGGGGAGGATAAACATCTCCTCTACGAACTGAAGAATAGACGTGTGTATGCGTGCGTGTGTGTGTCTGTGTGGAATGAAAGACGTAGCTACAGTTTTTACTGCATTTGCGCTTGATGATCCAGAACAATAGAGAAACGTCGATTTTATGGGCGGAGAAGTGCCTTGCGCTGCTGGACCAGGTTCTGACCCCCTCATATATATTTATATATGTATGTAGATAAAGTAGTTTGATGTGAGCCGGTTGGTTAATTTTCCAAGTGAGATGTATCTTCTAGGAGAAAACCTACACAGGAAAGCGGGAGGGAGAGCGGAACGGATGAAGAAGCAAACTGGAGACAAAAAATAAACAGACTGGAAGTCGATTCGTTTAGTATATCCGCCTAAACTCCTCCGCCCTGATGTGACGGTTTATCCAGTTGCAACTGGTACTGTCGAGGGACTTGAAGTAGGACCGTGTGCCATAACGATGCGAGTACATTCCGAATAGGCGAGGACGAGGCTCGCGACTCACTAGAGGACCCACAGAGTTGGAGGGGATGTCGTTGTTCAGAGCTATTAGGTAGCGGTGTTCCCCACGTTTGACATTTACAACCGCCTCGCTGATGAAGCCGTAGTTGCGGCCAGGCAGGTGGAATCCCAGGGCGGCCATCTGTTCGGGTACCCTGGAGGAACAGTGCAGACCGATGGCGCGGGCGGTGTGCGAGTAGGTGATCGGCGGTGTGATGCGTAGGAGCAGAAAATCAGATCGGATGCCCTGCGCGCAGTAGCCATTATTCTTTTCAGAAATGACCTCCTGCACCCGATGACCTGCAGGCGACAGGCAAGTTATAATAAGAACAGGTGTGAAAAATAAACTACAGTAGATGTGCTAACTCATGAAATGTCAACCAAAATTTCGAAATGTGTCCTCGTTTCAAAAAGATTAATTAAGTAATGTTGTAAAACTATTCCTGATGCAGCATAAATCTATAATGATCCAGTTAACCCAGGGTGTCTGCTTTCGAATGAACTTATTTTCGGCTGCATGCAAGATCCATACTCTGCAAAAAAATGACTACTTAAGTAGCATGCAATTTTCTCATTGATTTTCGATGACCTTGAAAATTCAATTATATTTCATGGAAACCATGGATAAAAATATTAATTCGTTTACTTAATCGGTACAAAATCAAGGGCATCGAAAATCAATGAGAAAATTGCACGCTACCTAACTAGTCATTTTTTGCAGAGTATAGATCTTGCATGCAGCCGAAAATAAGTTCTTTCGAAAGCAGACACCCTGAGGTAACTGGATCATTATAGATTTATGCTGCATCATGATTAGTTTTATAACACTACTTAATTTATCTTTTCGAAACGAAAACGCATTTCGAAATTTTGGTTGACATTTCATGAGTTAGCAGATCTACTGTAGGTCCTTGAAATTTCGTACTAGTGAAGGAAACCTTAGTCTGCCTCACGAATGTCGTGCCTCTGAGAGGGGATCATTTCTTCAGAGAATACAACTGGAATAGGGCTGTCAAACGTTCTCCCCGTGCAGTCGTGACTGAACTTGAAAGTTTATGTTGAGGTACCAGGCCGTAGACAAGCGCTGCTACCCTTGATTTTCAGAACTGTAATTCAGTCTGATTTTAGCCTTGAATGGTTGGACTTTTCATCAAGTAATGCGCAAAATGAAACAGCCGAATGTCATCTCCAAGTAGGTCTGCCAAAATGTAGGCCAGTAGTCTATAAAAAAAATCATTTTGCGTTTTCCATGGGGGGATAGTGTGAAAAGATCCAAATAAAGACAGGCTATTTGTTGTTTTTAAACCAATACTAGTGCAGTTTTCGATTTTTAATTGCTTATTCGCCACAGGGTCACATATTTTAAGGTCTTGCAGAAGTTGCAATAACTGACCCATCTCATGAAATGCTAGCCGGAGTCTTAAAGTGCGTCTTCGATTAGAAAGGATTACCTAGGTAATGCTGTGTTAATGATTATCATGCAGCATAATCCGAAGAAATTTCATTCACGTCAAGACGCTGGCACTTGAATGAGTTTTATTTTCGACCATCTGCAGCAAGATGACTATTTCTTTGAATTTCACAATTGAAGAAAGAATATATCCAGACTTTTACAAACATTACAATCGTAACGCGCCTTAAGACCAAAAAATAGGTATTCGTACAGCGTCGTGTCTGCTCGCTTATCAATACAGCTCATGAAGTGTACGACATTAACCATATACATTACAAAACTTTATGAGCTGCCCATGACCTCTTTATAATAGCAAATACAAAAATATGATCTTCGTTTCGCAGAAAGTATACAGCATGTAGTTTGGAAACCCCGAAAGAAAGTCCAAACACAGGTCTGGACTCATCGGGGCATAGAAAGTTTTCAAAAACGAACGATACCCTTCCTCCAAGTATCATAATTAAGGACGCAATTTGTTGCCAAATGAATGCAAGAAATAGTATTCAATAGATGTTTTTGCAGGGGTATGGTTTGTGGTTGGGGTTACCTATTCCGGGGTGAATTGCGCTAACAGAAAATAACTGGCGATATTTATTTGTACGTGCGCGAGGAAGAAATAAAAATACTATTGCATAAGGATGTTGAAATACGACAAGGCAACACTTTTTTGACAATGCTTGCAAAAGAGTATTTATTCCATTTATTTTTTAGCACTAAAGGATAAAAAAGGTGTCGCCTTTTAATTGGTGACCATATAGAGGATCGAAATTTGTGATGTCACAAAGTTCTTAGGTGTTCAGTCCTTTTGCTTAGCACAAATGCTTCTCGAAGAAAGTAACCCCGCCCATAAACCGTACCCTTGACCATGTTTTTGCAAAATTTAAATTTCCAGGAATCGGCGAAAATCGGTGGAGAAATTCGTACTACTTAGACAATTCTTTTTGCATAGTGTGGTTTTCCAAGCGGACGGAAAGGGATCATTAAAAAGTCGACATTCTGGTATCATCGAAATAGTTTGAGATAATGGTGTGTGTTAATAATTCTTACAACCCCACCTAAGCGATCCTTCCTAATCAAAAACACACCTCAGAATTTCAGCTTACATTTCGTGAAATAGGTCGGCTACTGTATGCGTTAAGTATTAAATATTATCACCTTACAAATCACTTTAAAAGCCGCATCAAATACAGACAGACTGACTGATTAGTTAACAGTAGCTGTCTTGCATCGCCTGAAAACGGGTAAATTGGTGACGTTTTAGCGGTAGAATGGTACAATGCCATTTTTAAATAAATGCTGCGACTTTGCACGTTTTAGAATTAAAGGGCTGGAATTCGTGACGTCCCAGCCAATGCAACGACCGACCTGTTGCGTCACCATATTTGAAACAAAATCGCAAAAGAGGGAAACGCCCCATTTGTCGAAAAGTTACCTATATTTCGGGCTAAATTAAGCAGCCCGCGTCAGTCCAACTTTCCCAAAGTAACCGCTGAATATACACACACACACTCCCTCAACAATGATGTGGAAGGGCCCCAAATTTGCAGCGCTCACACCCATCTCCGCTTGCGCGGACCTTGTCTCATCGTAGGATATATGAAGCACAGATCTGCTTCCCTAGAAAAAAACCACTGCGGCTTCTGCGGGGAAGTGGTGGTTCCCAGTGCTCGTTGTGGACGAGCTATTATTTGATACATCTCTTTTTGTGAATGTAAACCACGATCCAAGCTTAGAGGAGTTCATCTGTTGAGAGGATTGCTGAAAAGAGCCTTGTTCCGATCCGAATAACAGCTTATCAAGACATGAAATTTTAGTTTAAAAGCAGACGCTTTCCACGATGGTATGTGGGAGGAAAGTCATCTTGCCTTGTTGAATTTCTGAGGGAATTAATGCGCAAACTGTGGCTTTGTTTCCAGATTAAACTCTAACCAGGGACACACCTTACTCACCTTGCTTAGGAAAACGTTTCTGTTTGCATTATTGCCACCCTCACCTGATTGATTTTGCGGACGCGAGCTTACAACATTCCTAGCGCAAAAGCGCTGAAAAGTAGTTGGCCCTGATTGTTCAAAAACGTCACTGTTGTCTTTAAATATGCCTTGTAGTGCTAATTTTTCGTAAAATGCACAACCTGCGCTCAAACTCACTGACAACTTTTAGCGCCACCGGGCTTTAAATGTGTCCAAATAAATTCGCTCTGTAGTCGACATTCACAATATTAGTGGGTAGATTTGGGTCATACATACCGGTGTTGATTTTACTCTTATACGCTTTTATTTCCAGATCTTCCAGCAGTTTACAAATTCCCACGGTAAAAGACCGACTGGGAAATATAGTATGGCGAAGCGGGACTTGTCACATCTGTGAGAATAAAATTCATAGGGGAAGTTCCAGTGGATGTGTTATCTCATGAAATGTTAGCCAAAATTCCGGAATATGTTTTCGATTAGAAAAAATGCTTAAATATGGCTGTAGTATTGACTATCGTGCAGCATAATCTTGAGCATTTCAGTCACGCCAGGGTGTCGTCTTTTGAATGAATTGTGTCTTCTCAAAAATTTCTATTTGATGAGAAAACATCTTTCGGTTAAGAGAAGATCCTAATTATGAAATTTTAGAGAGCGTGAAATGCCCATTCAAATAGCATCGCATCAGGGTACCTGCAAATGCTACTTATAAATTATAAAACCCTGACCACATCCATCGCAAAACTTTATGAGTCTAAGATGACGACGACCAAAAAAGTATGTAATATTTTTTGGTGGAATGTGTGCTGCATGAGATTCGGAAACCCTGAATGCAAGTGCAGCGATAGGTGGGACAAAAAATTAATCGGAAATTGAAAATGTTTTTAAAAACCGAAAGATACTCTTTCGTTAAGCATCATCTTTGAAGAAGTCGTATTGTTCCATCAAATGAGTACAAGAGAGAACGTTCTTATTCGGGTTTTCCTCATACTACATCTAAACTTAGAAGAGAATCGAAAAATAATGGGGAAAATTCATACTACATAAGTAGTGTAGTTTTTGCAAACGGCAAAAAAGAATCTTGTTCAAAAGCCGGTATCCTGGCATGTCTAAAATATTTACGGGCTATGCTGACTGACAGCACTACTTAAGCAATCGTTTCAAACTGAAAACACATTTTGGGGTTTCGGTTAAAATTCTATGAGACAGAACATCTACTGTACATTGCAAGCAGATTTTTAGCAAGTATTCGGCAGCAGAAATCAAAAAGCAGCCGCGGCGTTCGAATGGAAAGCTGGCCATTCTCAGGAGGTGGCAGTTGCTCCAGAGTACGTGCGCCCCTCTAGCTCTCGTCTTTATCGTGAACCTCTCTTCGCCTGGACGAAGAACTCCTCCTCTTGTGAAGTACAAGTGGCGTAGATTTGCTTGATTCGACTGAGAATAACTTTACTTTAGCGGGACGAACTACATTATGGTTCCAGAGGTGAAGACGCAGACTCCTTCACTGCATTTCAAGTTTCGCTGCGATTTTTTCTTCGCGCTGGATGTTGCGTGGGGGGGGGGGTTCTCGCCCACACTAACTCGCCTACCAAGAACTGCCGAATATTCACTTCTGCAGCGTCAGCATGATTGGCACATTCAGTTCGACCGCCCTTTCCGATGACGTCCACCGTGTGCTCCACGGTAGGATGGGTGCAGGGACGGTGACTTGCACGTCAGTAAGTTTACAGTGATGGCAGACTTGCTCTGCATGTACCGCACTCTCTCCCCCCTCCCCTCTTGAGTTTGGCGTCATGACATAATCAAGAAGGCCGGAGGTGAGATCGGGCGCAGGTAACGGGCGCGGCGTGAGATTACGCCTAGGCGCACCACCACACAGCCTCATGTGTGGTATTTGTTGTGTGTGCGTGTATCGCAAATAATGCTTGCCGTGCACTGATCTGGGCTCCGTGTTGGTCTTGCGAGTCTACCGCGTGGCCCATTTTGGGGGCAGCACACACACACATCCCTAACCGCACACACGCACGCACTGTTAGTTTACTCGCATTTTGAACGATTTGTTTTGGCACACAGCTGTTTTAAATGTTTCGCCATCAAATGCATCCCAAATGAGACAAATGATGGTTCGCCACATCTGGCAGGGCAAACTTGAACACAGGCCTCCCGACACCTGTTTAGGCTAGCAGTGGCTGTCGTCATTCGGGAGGAAGCGCTGGCTCTGACTGAATATAAAAAGTTTTCCTTAGGCTTTCAAGCTGCTTCACTGCTATTGATTTATTCGGAAAAAACTACCGAGACCTTGATTTAGTCTACAGAGCAAAACAGCAAAGTGAGCGAACATGGATGGGGGGGGGAGGGGTGGAGATCTTGACATTTTGCATTTGGGGTTACGACGCTACGTGGCAGAACACAACGGTCCAAGGTCCAAGGTCTTTGCTGCTTTTGAAAAAAAAACATATGCCGAACGGATGAGCTAAGATCGCACGTCAAATGGTTTGGTTTGACGACGGACAGTGTTTAAAAGGGCAGTCTAACTCGACCTTTGCGTAAAGACCTTCAGAAATACGTAAATTTAAGGGGAGGAGTATACGCTCCTCCAAAATGTCCTGGCAAGTAAAAGGAGTGGGTTTTGCCCAGTTGGCTCGAAGTTGGTTTCCATAAATCCCACTTTTAGTAAAGTAAATTGTGGATGACGGATCGTGGTGGGTTCATGCGTTGTCAGAAAAAAACAAACCGAATGCCTATCTTGTGTCCGCCCGCGGTGGGTCGGATAAATCTCTCAGTGCTGATATTTCGAAAAGACTGGCAGACAAATGTTTTGCGCTAAACTGGTTGTTAGACACTCTCTTTTTGAACTTAGAAGCCAAATCTCACAAACAGAGTAATTTACAATAATCGCTGAGGGTATTGTTTCCGTCAGCATAATTTTATTGTGGAGAAAAGTATTTATATGAATCAGGATCACTTGGTTTGTCCATAGAATACGCAGATACGATAAGGATACGAAAAGGATAAAGTCCCCTCCTTCTGTTCCTTAAGAGTTTCGAAAAAGGGGCTTTCATCAACCAGCGAATCATCAGGTGTCCCTATCGGACTCAGGCATTCCACGTTGCTCCTTGACAAATGTTCATGTTAGCATACACTGTACAACAAACTATGCAAGAGAGCTCCTGAGTTTTGACTAGCGAATTGCGGAAAAATAAAACAGTAAAGTGTCACCATTAGGGGATCTCCCATATGGAGGAATGCTATCTGATCCAAAACGTCTTTGGCATGAGGAAGTGTTTCATTCTGCGACGTGGCAAAACACTTTGTCTGACTTTCTGCCTGACACGTGCTTAGAGGTTTTATGTCAAAAGTGCCATTGTCACATCGTTTTGACCATGTATAGGGACCGATCTTTGCTCTAATATCAAAAGGTTTTGCAGAGTCAGAATTACTTATAGATTATTGATGATATAGTAGGAGGGATAAAATGCCATTATTGACCCTTAAAATCCACTTGGAAGCTCACCTCGATTTTTGAAAGCAGGTCCTCGAAACGTATGTAATGACTTTTTTTTACTACCAGCTATTGAACATAGTATTCCCAATTACGAATCTGTGAGAGTATTGAGGAAATGTCGCATTAAAATATCACTTGATTTCAGCATCTTGGTGCAGTCTCATTTCGCTTTCTGTCTTGTGAATTATGTATATTTGAGTTCCGTGAATATGCAGTAATCTTCTGCCGATTCTTGATTTATGTTTAATTATCCCTTCAGATGATACATTTAGGCCGCAAGAGGGCTGAAATACGCCTTGGTACTCCTGTGTGGTTGAGCTTTCTCTCAAAATAATTGATGACACCGACATTTACGTACCCTATCATGACAGTCGCTGTAAAAAATGGAAATTTCTACATTCGGGTATTACCCTTCTAACCTAGAGCTTGGGTTGAGCCGCGTTTTGCATGAAGCGACCTCCGCTTGGTGCTTCACTCTGAACATTATCCCATCGGTTTAAGAAAAACCATATGGTATTCAATAATATCTGATTTCCGATAAATAGTCCGTGTCCAAAGAAACAACATACCATTTTTCGGGTATTGCCGTAGATTATTCCAACTAGTGCCAACAAGGACGTTGGTAGGTCGCTTGTCCTTGCAGATACAGGAAGCCGAGGCTAAAACGAGACTTCGAGAGACGATAACAGCATCACATTTGCCAACAGACGCCATGTAGGGTGCCTTCATTATTGTCATTGGGTATTCAAGGAGAAGGCCACGGCTCGGCTGAGCGAAGATGGACAAGAGCAGGAGCAGCAAAGGAAGCCGGAGGGTAAACATGATGCAAAACGCCTTATGCTTGTTGGTTGCACGCTCAAACATTAAATAGTTGGATTTCCGCTTAAATCCACCAATCGCTTTCAAGGTCACAGAAGAAGTGATGTGCTTGCTGGCGGCGTTGACGCAAGGTGAGCGTGCAAATAGGGTCTACTTCCCGTGAATTGAATGCTTTGGCAGACGAACAGATCGCGGTGGGGCAAGTTACCAACGCTACCGAACTACTTCATGTCCAAAACCCAACGCGGATACGTAGGTAGGGCTCTGGCTGGATATAAATAGGTGAACTATGTGCGGACTAGCTTTTCGAACGCGTGGGTGGAGTCTTTATCTCCAACTGCGCAACAACCTGTTCCTGGTCGAATGTGCGTACGAGTACACTGGCGTTTTGCTACTTTTCTCTGATGCTGTCTGCTCCGAAAATAGTAACCGCATAACCTAAGCAACAAATGTATATATTTCCATTTTTGCCAGTAATAAACACTGGACTTTTAATAAAACAAAGCTTTGACGTGAATCCTGATTGTCGTAGAGTTCGGCGTGTGATTGGAAATATTGTGCCTTACGAAGCAGCTGCCAATGGAGAATCTGAATCGTTTTGACACCTTTAGAAAAATTAGACAAAAGACAAGTGACCATTTAATCTTGTTTCAGCCGCATCTAAACCTTCGAGATATTGCAGCGTTCTTAGGAAATGGGGCTTCGTACGAAGAGCTTCGGTTGCATGATGATAGGGGTTACACGCACACTCTCCTTGCAGCTAACTACTTAGTCTAGGTAAAGCCCCAGCGCCGAATATAGTGCGGGGAGGTCGTTACGCTTGTTGATTGATTGAGGACTGGGAAACTATGAATCGAGCAGTTCGCGGCTGTCGTCTCTAGCAAGAATGGCTGCTTTGTCAAACTTGTATGTGTGATTGGGCCTTTGCAACTTCTATGAGATAGGCCCTAATCATGCGAGTTGAAATCGTTCTCCAAACTGCATCATAGAATGCGTGACTCTTCCCTCAGTGACTCTTCGTCAGTGTTCTATACCTGGATCTTTAAGATTTCTGTCACACTTTAACCAGACAGTATAATTAAAAATAGGGGGAATATTGGAGATGCGAACTTCTTATAGCCGTATGGTATTTACTGGCCAGAAATGATAGAAATACAGATCCTCTGGGACTCACGTGGTATATCGTACCTCTGGACTACTGCCGTCACACATTCCGCGGTGCGTGTATTTACGAATATACACATCACAAACATATGTTGCTGTGAGCAACCGCCAAAGTAAGATTGTGATGTAAAATTCTTGCAAGCCAGGACCTTTTATAGGACAGAAACATTAGATAGTACTTAAATTCTAATCATAGGCAAAACCTCCTGTACATGAGGGAAGGACATTCCACTCACAGCAGAACGTCCACCGTGCCTTAATAGGCTAGTCTCACGGATCAACCCCACGGAACTACCTAAGCATTAAGAATGACAGAATATTTCAAGGAATCGGCGCATTACTTTGCCCAACTGACTTCCATAGCTCACAGTCAGAACGACTGGCGTGACTTCAGTGGAGGTTCAGATCCATCTCGTTGTAAGCGTCCCTTGATCGTGTTGATTCTGTTGATGTGTACTCTTCATAAGCATCACAAACATCCCAAGCCTCACGCTGACGTCTAAAGGCAGCGCAACACTTCGTTTTTGGAAACTTTCATTATTTTTTTGCCCGGGGAGATTTTTGTCACCTATAACACCGAGTTCAGTTTTTTAGTCTCAAGGACCACTGCTAAATAGCACAATTAATTGATATTGAAATAACACAATAATGCCCCAGCAATTTTAAGTAACCGGAAGTTATATAGCGCCCACGAGCTGTACCTACACTTTGGAGAGGGCTGTGCATACAGTGCCTGGGATTATAGTGAACAGATCAATATTTGTGCACTATTGACTGTCCGTTGGTGACTTGTGAAAATTACGTGGCTATTCCACTTAAACTGATGCATTTCAGGCCAGACTGTCATGGAAACATTTAGACCGAACTCGGAAACCTTTGTCCTAAAGATTTTTGTCCATTTACACGCACTAATTCCTGAGGAGATAGTACGGCCCAATACTGACTAAGATACCTATCGGGTGGCACTGACTCCTAAGTTGAAACATCAAAAATGCATGAGAGTGAAATCTTATCTAACATCTAGATCAATCACACCAAAGCTCAGTCATTTTCCCCTATCAAATATAATCTGCCCTGTGCCCCAAGTGTGCTCTAGTGAGCTTTCCCAACTCCTCAAATTACTTCATTCATATCCACTTTCGTCTCAGCTTTCCAATTTTCGTCTCTACGGCTAGTTGAGTGCTTAGTTGTGCCAAAAAGAAGCGCAAAGGTCTAAAAAGTACATTCTTCTCCCCTTCCGCCCCCACGCCCCTCTGTTGTAGGCCTTTCTGAGCGGAGGTGGCAGTGGTGGTGACGATAGGCAAAATCGGACCACCGCGCAGTCACAAAACCACTTTGCGTGTCCGAGGGGTCAAGGGCTTATCAGGTCCTCCGTCCGCGTTTTTGTGCACGTAAAAACAAGCCTGTTGGCAGATATTACAGCGTCCTCGTGGACACCTGCATGGCAATTGCCCGGCAGTATCCAGAAGGGCTTATTTTACGCAGTAAAATTTTGCCGTCTTTTACGCCTTTGCACTCTCCACCACCGAGAAGGAGGAGGGGGAGTAACCACTTACTATTTTGAGATGATCTTGTTGCTCATTAGCCCTGTCCACTTGAAGGTGCGTTCATAGAGGCGAAGAAAATGGCTGTCACTCAGTGTGGAACAACAAACAGTAAGCACGTGACGCTGGGCTAAGTCTAACATCGGGTGTTGATGGGCATTCCTGATGTCTTTTAGCTACGGCAGGCATTGCCCAAGGTGCAAGATATTACCTTTCCAGAACACGACTTCTATTCTGATTTTGTGCAAACATTTGAGCCAGGTAATCTCCACACCTGCAAACCTTCCATCCGGTTGTGCGTTTTGTACATTTTGTTTTAGTTCACCATACTGTCTCGGCTAAAATATTTTAGGTAAGGAGCGGGAAAAAGCCTGGTAGGTATTATCCCGGAAGGTTTACACCGCGCACTTTCAACAATATCAGATTAACGTATGAGGGTATCACCAATAAAACTGAAGCGCTGTCCGAAACAACATGGAGAATAAGGGGGTAGCCTAATAATGCGCAAACTGAATATTGTGAAATTACGCCATCTATCCGCAAAAAAAATCAAAGAAACGCCTGTCTCGGCCTTCAGATTGCACGTAAACTAGGAATATCCTGAAGTCACTTCCCATCTGGGTGGTACTGCGACCAGTTAAAAAAAACGGAAAATTTCAAAGAGACTCTGTTGTTCAGTGTAAGTCTAAATGTGTCACACACCTCGTTGGTATATATCTTTGCTCTGCCCTTAAGAAAAGCAGGTATTCCCCCAAGAGTCGGCACTATTCAGTCGTCTCAGAGACTGAAAAATGCACTTGATTTCGTCTTCCGCTTACTCTTTAAATTAATAAACAATAGTTTTGGTCCAGTCGTTTTTTGAAACCTTGTCCAACATCAAAGAATGCTTTACTGGGCTTAGCTCCACCGCAAATCTGACAAAGTTGAAAATTCTGCTCTCCGCCACTCTTTGCCTTTGGTTTGATGCAACCTGCAGTACCTGTCTTATCTCATGAACTAGTAATCTAGATTCCGAAATATGCTTTTATTGCAATAGCCATTGTTGTCAAGCATGGTCATGAGATAATTTAGTCCGACAGGATGTCGGCTCTTTAGTGAGCCTCTTTCTGGCTGCATGAAAAAGCCACAACTAACAAAAACGCCTATTTAAATAGTCTGGGCTCTTCCCATTGACCTTTGATGCCCTTGTAAATTCATATCTATTTTGTTTAAAGCCTGCACAAAAATGTTCCTACCCGTACTCATTTAATGGCAAATTATATACTCTATAAACTTTGTACTCGAAGAAAGAGTAACTTCCGGTCCAAAAAGTTTGAAACTATGGTATTTGCCTTGATTACTTTCTCAGGAAATTAATGCACGAACTTGAAGTAAATCTTTCGGAACAGACCTTGTCACGCACGGTTCGAAATGTGATATGAATATCTGAGTTGAAATCCATCAGCTACTGCAGAATAACCGCGTACTATTCACAAACCGCCAACAGGCAGTCAGTAGTATACAACTGTGTAATTATTTACCGTACTGACAACACAGGTATTAACTGAAAGTTTTTTGGGAAATTCTAGCCAGACAACGTAACATACTCCATGGCTGCTAATGGCGAAATGGGGGGGAGCTCTAATCGTCCTATATACAGTAGATGGGTTAACTCATGAAATGCCAATCGAAATTTCGAAATATGTTCTCGTTTAGAAAGGATCAATTAAGTAGGGTTGTAAAACTGATCATCATTCAGCATAATTCTATAGTAATCTAGTTGCATCGGGATGCCGGCTTTCAAACGAACTTCTCTCTGATCGCACGCAAAACTATACTTTGTAAAAAAAGATTACATATGTAGCATGCATTTTTTTATTGATTTTGGATGCCACTATAACTTCAAATATTTCTCATAGAAAACCTGCATAAAAATATTCATTCATTTATTCATTTGACAGAGACTTAGGTCTCCTTTTGCTCATTCGGTAGACAATTAAGTTTACTTCCAATTCTATACTCAAGGAGAGAGTATAATTCGGTTTTTAAAAAACTTTTCCAATTCCCAAATGATTTTGAACACAACCTGCCGTCACACATTCATTAAGGGTCCCGCGTACGGCAAACTATACATTTCCCCACGTTATTAGGAGTAGAGCATATGGGGCTTATGAAATTTAGCAGTGAATTTGAGCCATATTGTTAACTTTACAAGCCACGGTGGTAAATGCAGAGACATGACGTTGTATGAACAGCCATTTTACGATATTAAAAAAACTCACAATTAGGAACTTTTTGAAAACCGAATTATACCACTCTTTGGAGTATAAAATTGGCAGAAGACATCACTTTCCCCTGAGTGTACAGGAGATTGAATATCTTTATTCATGTTGTTCATGAAATATAATTGAATTTTTAAGGCCATCGAAAGTCAATGAGAAAGTTGAATGCTACTTAAATACTCATTTTTTGCAGAGTATGGTTCTTACATGCAGTCGCAGAGAATTCCGTATTGCAGGCCTCATCCTAACGAAAAGGAAGACGAAGCAGAGGAAGAAGAATAAAAAGAAAAAGAAGAAGAGGAGGAAGAAGAAGAAGAAGAAGAAGAAGAGGAAGAAAAATAAGAAGAAGAGGAGGGAGAAGAAGAAGAAAAAGGAGAAAAAAGATGGCAAACGTCCATGAAGTGCAACGGAAATAATAGTATTTAAGGCAGTCAGACTGTGCAGATGGAGTCCCAGGGGACACTTACAGTAGATGCGCTAACTCATGAAATGTCAACCAAAATTTCGAAATGCGTTCTCGTTTCGAAAAGATAAATTAAGTAGTGTTGTAAAACTAATCATGATGCAGCATAAATCTATAATGATCCAGTTACCGCAGGGTGTCGGCTTTCGAAAGAACTCATTTTCGGCTGCATGCAAGATCTATACTTTGCAAAAAATGACTACTTAAGTAGCATGCAGTTTTCTCCTTGATTTTCGACGCCCTTGAAAATTCAATTATATTTCATGGAAAACATGCATGAAAATATTCATTCTTTTACTTATTCCGTAGAAAATCACGTCTTCTTCCAATTTCATGCTCAAAAGAAGAGTATAACTCGGTTTTAAAAAAGTTTCTAATTGTGAGATTTTTAATACCGTTAAATGGCCGTTCATGAAACGTCATGTATCTGCATTTACGAATGTGCCTTGTAAAGTTAACAATTTTGCTCAAATTCACTGCTTAATTTTATGAACCGCATGTGGTCTCCTCCCAACACCGTAGGGAAATGCACGGTTTTCCGTACACGGAAAATATGCAGCTTGTAGTTTTGAAACCCTGAATGCAAGTGTAACAGCAGGTCGGGTTCAAAATTATTCGGGGATTAGAAAAGTTTTTTAAAACCGAATTATACTCTTCTTTTGCGTATGAAATTGGAAGAAGACGTGATTTTCTACGGAATAAGTAAAAGAATGAATATTTTTATGCATGTTTTCCATGAAATATAATTGAAATTTCAATGGCATTGAAAATCAAGGAGAAAATTGCATGTTACTTAAGTAGTCATTTTTTGCAGAGTATAGAACTTGAATGCAGCCGAAAATGAGTTCTTTCGAAAGCCGACATCCTGCGGTAACTGGAGCATTATAGACTTATGCTACATCATGATTAGTTTTACAACACTACTTAATTTATCTTTTCGTGTGCAACGCTTCCTTTTGGGGTAATTACAAACCCGTGAGAAACTGAGCAGCCCACCGCTGTCCTTCACTTTCCCACAGTTTCTCAAATAGACGCACGAAATCCAAAGTTATTGTGCACGGATGAATACTGTTTCGCGAACTGCCGATAGACACCTGACACCTGACTTTATCGGAAAATCGGCAAGATGTGGTTATGTCGCCTCCCACCTGATGGACACAATACTACTGGGATTAGAGTTAGGGGTTAGGATTAGAAGTCAGGGTTGGGGTTAGATGTTAGGGCAACTATTTTTTAACCACCCAATGTATAATCGTGGCCATAAACCAGTGATTGTTCTCGAGCTGGGTTGAACTGCTCCTGACCTCTAACTGCCGCGCCTTCCGAACGTGAGGATTAATTAATAAATCTGTTCCGCCGACTTGCAGAGTCAGACCATTGTAGTTTGAGCAAACTTTTGCTGCGATCGCAATACAAGCACTTTATGAGTCCGGCGTTCAAAGTACGGCCTAGGGAGTTGCTCCCTGAGCGGATTACTTCTGAAATTTAATCTTGTTGAGGATTAAAATTAAGGCAGCACTGCTCCAGGTGTCTGTGTGTCTAAAAGTGCAAATGCATGAGAGAAGGAACGAAGGTGAAGCGAAAACACCTGCGAAGATGCATTTCTCAGAGGGGCGGGGGGAGAAGTGAAGCAAAACACACGACAGATTGAGTAAAATCGAAGCAGGCAGCTTTTGAACTTCCGTTCTCTCACAGGAAATCAGTCGGTCACATGACACAACTGTCGACAGTGGCCTGTCTCACCCTCTGCTGATGCCGCAGGCAGGCAGGCAGGAAGGTGTAGCTAATTTAGGTCTTAAAAACTGCCAGCTTCCTCTGATTTCCTGTAAAGTGGTATCCCGGCGAGAGGAAATAACTTATTTGCGAGGGAGGGAGGGAGGGAGGGGTGGCAGGAATGCGGGGAAGCGGGCATATAATAATCTCAGCATAAACCGCTCTATCAGTGACTGTGAGCCATTTTTATCCATCACGGACACGCCCTTAATGACGTAGGAGAAATGGAACAAAAAGTGATACTGCCCTAGCGACTGAAGGTACGGACTCGTGGCTAGCAGGCGCAAAGAGGAAGAAATCCTCTTCTTCAGGTTTGACAGATCAGCTCACCTGGCTGAAGACTATGGCAAACATTCTTTGAGAGCGAGAATAAAAAGGAGATGGGCCTGACATTTTCGAGTACACGTGGGGCAAGGCAGGGTGGAATACTAGTTCAGAAAAGTGTAGCCACTTGTGAAGCATGCCTTTTCAGACTGTTTTTGGGTAACAAAAACAAAACGCATTGCGTCAGAGTTAGGCGTAGGCATCGTTCATCATCGGGCAGCTACCATGCGTAGCTGGATCATGAAAATGAAGGATCGGCTGTACGCACGTGAACAGTCGGGTGTAGTGTATCAAATCCCGTGCCATAACTGTCCTTGCCACTACCCAGGCCAAACAGAACGACGTCTCAGCTCACGAATACTTGGGCACAAACGGGCCGTTCGGATAGGCGACTCACTATCTCAAGTCGCCACGCACACGCTGGAGGAAAGCCATGAGTTCGACCTCGCCAACACGCAAATATTGGCGCGAGCTGGCAACAAGACGGGGCGAGAACTGTTGGAAGCGTGGGTGTTGGACACTAACTCTATCAATAGACACATTGATTTGCCTGCGTGTTATCACGCACTCCGCCCACACAGCCAGGTGGCGCAGCTCGCAACGCCGCCAAGTACAAACGGCGTCGCCACGCAGGGGGACCATAGTGGAAAAGGCGGCAAAAACCAGAACTAGCTACGGACGTAGTCCCTCCCGCGCGAAACAACGATACAAATGTTCACACGTTGCTGCACTCTAGCAGTCTCTGATGATGAACTCCCGTTCGAAAGCTCAGTCCAACAAATCTGCCGTCCCAGTGATCGCGCCTTCGTCTTCTTCTAAACAAGAACCTGGGATAGGCATATTCTCTTCCGTTCGTAACAAAACTAATACTTTCCTTCAAACCTCAGCTACGAAAGAATTTGTTTATTGATATTATTCCAGTATTAATGTTCGGAGTATTTGGTGGTAACAATATGTCCCAAATCTCTTCCCCTACTGCTGAATGCGTTTACGCGACTGAGTGAAAATACTTGCATAAACTGTTAAACTAACAGTTCACGCACTGATAGAGAGGCAGTAAACGACCGGACAACGAAACTCACTCGCCTTGTCGTGCCTTGGGACTCTCCCTCGAACCTCGCCAGCCGTCGCACAGCGGCGTGCAAGAACAGCATTACCAACAAAGACAAGGAAGACTTGAATGACCATTTCGATGACCCCACTCTGCTACTGAGTATACCCGATTGCAATCGACAAGGCAACGAGTCCGTGGCTTAGTGGTTAAGGGCGTTTGACTTCTAACTAAAAGGTCGCGGGACCGAGCCCCAGGTGGCCCACACTCCAGTGTTAGGTTCCGAATGGCCATGTACAGTTGCCCTCGGCCTATTCGCGGTTCAGTAGTCGGAAATGTCCGATTTTCCTATAGCATACCTGAAATATTTGCTGATTTCTTTCATTTATCTTCGTGACTGAGTGCGTTTTCATTATAAAAATCTACTTACTGGTTTTCAATTACTAATATTAGATATAAACTCAGCAGAATGCCAATAAAATGCACTCTTTTTCCTATAAAACGTTTGCCAAATGGTTTGAAAATTCCAAACACAGAGCTACGGGGGAGAATACAAAGATTATGAAGCTGAAATACTTAAATGCGATTTTACTTAAATACATATGTTGTTGCAGTACCTACCCGGTCTCTGTACTTGTCAGTGTCCCAATAACTGCATTCATCATAAGAAAATGGTGGGGCTTGAATGCTGTATGAAAGATGATACGGAGATAAGTTGACTCGTTTTGGCCACGGTAACAATTTTAGATGTGCTCACGCGTAGTTCGAAGCTACATACGTTCAGGGGTAATACTGTAAAATGATTTTTAAATAATATTAAAGTGTTTTACGACAGTAGTTAATTGTATACTCGGGTTGTGAGCATTAAAAAAGTCGGAGTGTCCCTAAAACCCGAGAATATCAGAAGTCGACTGTACTAAATAATAGGCGTGAAAGCAATGAAATAAACGGCCCATTCAACAGTAATGGATGACCCCTATTACTTGAGGATTTCTCTGATCTTGTGCAAGCTATATGGGGCGGTTAGGGGACCTCAGAGTGAGTTAATATGCAAATATTTTTCATGCTTGCTACCACTTCAAACTCGCATAACAGTTTCATTTGTGCAGGAATAGGCGGACATAGTTCCACTGGCTACCAAGTGGAAACGCGTTCCGAGTATGTATGTGAGAGAGGGCAGAAATGGGTAATCATCCTTCGTGCCGAAGTTGATCAACAATGGATACTAAGGACTGGGGCCATCGACAAAAGTGCGGATAACTGATTTAGCCCCGTTTCAAGCTCATTCGGCCTTAATTCAGTCGATCACATCGGCAACCAAAATTTCAAACTCGTCTGGTCGTGGGAAGGCTTTCCGGTGAATGGGACTACGTTTCAGACCGGCGAGGTGGTAAATTCTGTCAGGTGAAGGTCCCTAAAAAAACCAGCAGCGAATGAAAGACTGTAAACGTAGCCCACCAGTTGGGCTTTTGAAAATTGCGATAACTAGTTCCCGTCACGAGATCAGTGGCGAAGAGGTGTGTAAGGCAGTTCGGGGGCTAAGGATACCTTACTGGAGTTCAAATATACCGTTCGTCATGTCTGTCCTTGTAGTCAACTGATTGATGCCCGCAGAACCATCAAAAACATCTCATACTTCGTTGTCTCTCGTCTGTTATTTAGACGTCCGGATATGTTGCTCAGTACGATGCAAACGAAAATGAGAGTTCCAGGAAGCAGTTGATCACAGGTACGAGAATTTATTAGCCCGATTGTCCGGTTCACATTCGAAATTATCATTATAGGCAGCATCAGGGAAAGTTAATGATTGTGCAAGTGTTGCAGTTACCTGCCTTTAGAACTTAGCAACGCTCCTTTCCCCGTAGATGGTTACGCTCGGACTATAACTGGTTGATCGCGTCCATACCGACTGATGATGGGCGGGCGTGTAAGTCCGAATGGTCAAACGAGTGGATTCGCTCAAGGATAAGAATCAAAACGGCTGTAAAAGGCACAGCAAGGTCTAACCGTGCGCATAAAAAAACTCCGGAGTGAGTAAAGTTCAGGAAACCTGAGGTAGGTGGAACTACGCGGCTAAAATTCTGGACGGAACCGTCTCCTCCTGGCTTCAAACTATGCTGCTGTAGCTTCCGCAGTCTCCACACAGATATCAGCTCCCCATATTTTCCGTCGTAGAGAGAGAGGGTATTCCATGAGTGGCAAATGTCCTATTTTTCCTGCGATAGCAAAAGTTCTGTAACAGCCACTGAGACGGCCTCTGACGGGTGACAGTCCTCTATTCACCGGCATGAAATTAATAGAGTTGCTTCTTATATAACCTTCGTGAAATCGCCTATCTGGTAATTAAACATTCTTCTAGAAAGACACTTTCAAGACAAAACTGGGCTGCCCACTTTTGTAAACCTCTTCTGAAGCATCACATTCGAACTTATCATGCCGATTCTTTCAGATCGGTCTGAGAGTGCGGACGCAGCGTTTTAACCGTCTCATAAACTAATCGTCAACCAGAGTAGATCAGTCTTAATGAGGCTTTACAGGCTCGGTTTAAAAGTTGATGCAAATATTTGAGTCGAAATCCGTCAGCTACGGCGTCATAACCGCGTAACATTCGTAAACTGCCAGCAGGCAGCCTGTAGTGCATATATTTTGTTCAGTTTACAACAACGACAACACAGGCACTACTTAAAAGCCAAGACATGCGTGTTTCATCGTCATTTCGGATGTTGCGTGACACAGCTGTGGAGGGTTCGGTTCATCAGTGGGCACCCCAGAGCTTTTCGTCTGCTTTCCGTTACATACTCCAGATGATGTGGGATGCGATCGACTGGGGTAGAGGTTGTCCGACAAAGAAAGCAGTCGTTTCGAACTCTAACCCGATCAATGCTTAACAGATCCTTGCCTACTAGCAGTACCAGAGAGTGCAGACGACTACCTCTGGGATGCTGTGGAGATCACACTGCGTTAATCCTAGGGCGAAGAAACCGCAGTCCAATCATTAGCGCCACTGTAATTCGAGTCTCAACGCCCTGTTTCATTATTGTTCAGGACCCCACTAAGAAATGTGAAGTACTACCCTTCATTAAATTCTGGAGACTCCAGTATGCAGGTATTCACGTGCGACTTCGGCTAGTAGTAATTTTTCCTCCATGTTAATGAGGGCGACTCACGAGCACTCAGACGGGATGCGAATCACGACTTTCGAGCTGAGCTGGCGGTGCCCATCCGCTTTGAATGGGGTTTTCTGCGCACGGCGCCGACCAGAGTTCGAACTTGATCTGATTATCATCTGATTTCAACAAAATCTCACGCTCACTTCACACAACGCAACATCCCAACTCCGGCAGTCATATATTCAAAGAAGGAGTACTGCCAAAGACAATGGAGACCAAGGAGGCCACTTCTGCTACTGCTGCCGTCAGCCAGTCATATCCATTCCAGGCTTGCATGGCCAGGGGTTCGAACCCGGGTTCATTGATTATCGCATTTTAAGTCCGATGCTTTATCATTAGGCCACGGGCCCGTTTTCCTATTGGTTGTGAAAGAGAATAACCCACCCTCGTGGGAAGGGCGTTCACTGACCAGATCATCCCGATCTTGGGTTAGGTGCGGCTGGCTGATGATGTCCAATAAGCCGGAAACACTCATCTCAGTCGCCCTTGTCTCTGTACGTAGTCCACTGTGCGCTATACGACTGCCTGCAAGGGCTTCACGCTGAGCATCAAGACACAACGAGACAAGCACGTCCCCCAGCCTAATCGGTGCAATAGTTAACAGGCTTAGAAGTCTTTAAAGACCGCTCTTCCCTGTCCGCACCAACTAATGGGTCATTCGGAATTGTCCTCCTCAACTAAAATAAATGATTTTCCGTACATGGAAAATATACAGCTTGTAGTTTGGAAACCCTAAATCTAGGTGTAACTGCAGGTCGGGTTCAAAATTACTCACGAAATGAACAGGCTTTATATCCTTCCTTCAAGTATAAATTTTGGAGAAGACGAAATTTTCTACCAAGTGAGTAAAAGAATGAATATTTTTTGTGCAAATCCGCTGTGAAATTAATTTGAATTTATAGGGGCATCGAAAATCAACGAGGAAAATTCACGTTACTTAGGTAGTCATTTTTGCAGAGTGTAGTTTTTGTAGGCGGCCAAAAAGACATTCGTTCAAACACCGGCATCCTGAAGTAACTGAATAATCATGGGGTTATGCCGCATGGTGATTCTTTTTTGAGTTGCAAACACTTTACAGAATTTCGGTTAACATTTCATGAGCTGGCACACCTACAGTAATCCGGAATTGTTCTTATCAACCGATTCGGAACACGGGGCAGAAGACGCCTTATCGGCAAACCTTCAGTAAACCCACAAGGTAGACACTAAATTTTTACAGGGGCTTGCCAGGGGCCCAACTCCGTATCCTCCAGGTCCGAATTTGCAATGTAACCGACTGACATCAAACATTAGGTCGAAAATAGTCAATTCAATCTGCTTTGCTCTTTTAAAATGTAACTTTCTCGTTAGAGAATCCACACATAAATGAGAAAAAGTACAGACAGGAGTAATATCAGGCATTTCGACAAGGCCAGTTGGGGAATTCACCTGGGCTGTGGTGTGTCAGCCCGTCACAACGGACGGGTCAGTTACAAGAAATCGACCCCTGCCTCAGAGTAGATGTCCCACACGGGTGTAGCTCGCGTAGGCGGATTTCTCTGACCCCCGACAAGCCGCTGCGGCTATCCGGCTCTGTTAGTTTGGCGCTTCTGGCTCGACAGGCCAGAGCACACTGGTGTCTGTGCTTTTTGTATCATCAGCGCTGCCTTCTGGCTCTCAAAAAGCCGACGCAAAACAAGGATCAAATTGGCTCACGGCACATGTTTGATTTCCTGACCAGAATCCTAACGAGCCCATAACTGCCGTCGTACATGGAGGGGCGTGGTAGCAGGTCTTAGACGTAGGCCTGCACATCACTACCACTACTACTACTACTACTACTACTACTACCACTATTACTACTACTACGACTATTACTACTACTACAGTTCCCAGTCTCAGCATCAGCTGGTTTACAGGGTGGGACAGTTGGCTGGTACAAGGGCGGGAGAGAGAAGAGGGTGTCAGGTCGATACCGGGGAATTTATTCCTTGGGCAAATCAGTATATTCCAGAAGAAGCCTGTCGCACTCGAGCTTGCAGTGACGCGCGTTAAGAGTGGTGGCTTAGATAACCGCCAACTAATGGGATTACTCGATCCCTTTTAGAACTCAGAATCGGGTCTCAATGCATACCTCCTAATGTGGCGTCCACAGCACAGCCGGGCGAGCATGTTGCGCACTGTGACTACATCGATAAATGCCAGTCATAAGCCTAGATGTATATAGGAGGGAACACCTAGAAAGGCAGGCGAGACTGGAGAGTCCATTTCTGGTCTTTTAATCGTTCTCAGACGGTCATACCCAACCTAAGGTTTGGATAACCTGAGTTCCTTTGACGGTATTCCATCCTTCACCAACACATCTTTTTTGACGACCGTCTGCGACTGCCCGAAGGAGCAGCGGGTTCAGGATGTCTTGTAACGTGATCGTTAAACGTCCCTGAAACGATATATATGCATATGGCATTGCGACAAAGACAAGGGAGACTGGAATGACCATTTCTGGCTTATTAGCCGTCGTCAGCCAGTCATACCCAACCCCGAAGTGTGAAACACCTGGGGCTCG
>CACRXP010000056.1:280263-292221 GCA_902702965.1 Spirometra erinaceieuropaei | reverse complement strand
GGTTGACAGACAGGAGAAACGACAATCAGACAGGGTGACCCGACACGAGTCGTTATTTATGTCATATTCGAAGGACGCGGTAGGAAAAGGCACATGTCTGACTCATAGAGGGGGAGGGGGAGCGAAAGAGCAACAGCAGTCGACGCAAGCGTCTCCAGCTGACGAGTGACGGTTGCGGTGGATCATAATGACTTGGTCGATAAAAATGTCATCCTCGCAAGCAATCGACTACTGCTAGCGTAGCGACGGATAGTATTTGAGTGAAAAGTAGGAGACAACAGAAGTTGGGAGAGACCAAGTAGTCTAGAGATCCCGGCGTTGGGAGGGCAGGCAGATGTGAAGCAGTTCAAGTAGCAACAAATTAAAGTTGGGTTCATTTTTTTTCCAAACATCGTAGAATGTCGATGCTATATTTCGAATTCCGACGAACTCCTGCAATTAGTTCATTCTGACAGATCACAACTTCTTCCGTCCCTCTCTGATATTTGCATAGGAGAAGTTGTTGTTGTTGCATAAGCATCCGTTCATGGGCGATACTTCGAAGATTTTTCCTGAAATTTACGGGGGCTTACCGACATCTGGCCCATTAATATCACACTGAATGGGTTAATTCTGGAAAAGTAGAGAGACGGGGGTCTGTTTTGAACGAATCTGCGGCGCTGCGTGCTCTCAGGACTGGGGGTGGTGCACTCGGTGCACAAAGTCCACCCAACGTTTTGCTGCTGTCATGAATGAACGCCCTGGTCAGGAAGAAATACCGTACCATACCTGCGACAACCTACGTGTTTCGTAAGCAAAAGGAAAGAAAACTGCAGAGACGACGCCGGCCCTAAACGGATGTACCAGGCACTTTCATCAGCAGTCCACTCTCTGACAACCGACTTCGAGATTTAGTATTTACCTATGCACGGCTCTGGTCCTGTTTTTTAATACGAGAGAGACTAGAGAAAATGAGGCGACGGAGTCAGCTGTTGTTTGTTGTCAAGAGACGAATGTCGTTGGGAGAGTAGGAAGACATACCACTGACGGATCATAAGGTAATGAATGAGGTCGACCTGCTTCGGATCTAACCATTATCTTCACTCAATAAACAATCCGACGCATCAACCGTCATGGCTTGGAGGTTGATAACTGACTTAACTGTCCTACTCAGGGCTGGTGACCGGACAAAAATGTCTTCCACTTACGGTGGTGTCTATGACATTATCACTAATGAAATTCAGATCTACTCAGTAGAGGCTGGCATGTATATATATATATATATCAATCAGGAATGGGCGCACACCGATCTATTGGCTTCACAAAGCAAACAAGCTCCGTATGTGTGGCAAAGGTCACGAACAGGCAACCAATTACCAGGCCGAAGTCGGCCAAGTCATAATAGCAGCGAGGAGGGACGACAGAGAATGCGGGTAGATTGATACAGCACTGTTTCGGGCTTATTCTGCCTTCATTCAGCCAATCATAACCCTGACCACCAGCAGCTGAGACCAGAAACACAAACATGCGCACAGACGCACCTGGCGCAGTCGGTCCACCACTGAGGCCTACCAGATGGGTCATAAGCACTTCATGACAGGTGGCGAGGCACTGATGAACTTCGGTTCCATGAAGTGCTTATGACCCATCTGGTAGGCCTCAGTGGTGGACCGACTGCGCCAGGTGCGTCTGTGCGCATGTTTGTGTTTCTGGTCTCAGCTGCTGGTGGTCAGGGTTATGATTGGCTGAATGAAGGCAGAATAAGCCCGAAACAGTGCTGTATCAATCTACCCGCATTCTCTGTCGTCCCTCCTCGCTGCTATATATATATATATATGTATGTATCATGCGCCGCTGTGCGGCTGCTGGTTGGACTCGAGAGAGAGAGAGAGCCCGTAAGGCACAACGGAACGAGTGAGTTCCGTAAGAACGATCGGTGAGCGCCCCCAAACATTATATATATATGTGTGTCTGTTTGCTCTTAAAACGGGCCACGCGTCAGATGTGCTGGACCAGCACGGCAGACAGCTCGGAGTCTGGCAGTCATTGTCAGGGGTGTGCACCATAACAAATGTCAACATGCGGAGTGTGGTGGCAGGCCCTGTTGCAGGCACATGTCGCACCAACAGGGATTCAAGGCGTCCCCCCACATTTGCTGTTGTTTAAAATCCTAGTCAAGTGTTTATTGTGAACCAGAGGGTGAAGTGACACGCCTAGGTGCGGGTTTCGCCGCGCCAGTCACCCGCGGCTTCTCCTGTCTCCGGTCTTTTTGACTCGCTGGGCACCGGGCTCAGGTGGCGCGGGGAAGAGAGAGTGCGGTAGATGCTTCGCAAGGCCACAATCACCATAGGCTCATTCACACGCGAGTCTTCGTCCCTGTTCTCACCCCGCTGTAGAGCACTCACGGTGGACGTCGTCGAGACTGACAACCAAACTGTCGTGAGAAGCTAGGGGTCCTATCGTGTGCGTGGTAACAGTAGACATGGCTTCAGCCCGCTTTACACACGTCAATTAACCGGTTTGCTTCACCCTGTCCTGACATTCTAACTGCCTGGTCTCGAGATTTTAAAAAATACGCGACACGTCTGGCCAACGCATAGCTGGATGGAGTCAGAATAATGGAAGGTTTTCAGCAAAAATGGACAAGCTAAATAAATAGGCTGATGGGACGGAAACAGCCTTCTGCCCGCGCCTCACGTTTGTCAGTCCTTCTGCTACGTACATTCAGAAGAAAATCTGTCAATGGCCTCACCAACTCGGGTTAGCATCATTCATTCCTGTCTTGTTTAACTTCCGAGGAAATTAATGCGCGAAGTTGGAGTAAATCTTTCGAAACGGGCCTTTTCAGGCATGCTCCAAATTTTGATATGAATATTTGAGCTGAAATCCATCCAGAAAACACACGGAGAAAGCTGGGGGACCCACTGACGAGCCAAACCCCTCGCAGCTGCGTCAGGCAGCGGCATAAGATCGGCGAAACACGCGTGTCTGGGCTTTTAGCTAATACCTGTGTTGTTAGTATGGTAAATCATTGCACAGATCATTCATTCCGTCAACGAAATAATACACTGAGTAAGTAAAACTCACCTCAGCGGCGAAACTCTTGCCCAGAAAGCCATGAGGGTGAAAGACGAGGAGACTGTCACGCAGGCCCACTAAAGAAAGGAAGGAAGGAGGGAGGGATACGGGGTCAACAGTGACGGCAAAGCGCCCAGACTATCCTTTCCAGTCCGGTGCCACTTTGCTGTTCCTAATTTACAGTAGGGTCACCCACGCCCTGAAAACAGCACTTCTATAGAAGTTTCTCCCAGGCAGCTTTGACCGCCCTATCCTCATGACAGTGTATGAAATACAAGCATTTCGCGAACTTTACTCTCAAGGAACTTTGAATGTTCTAAAACACACTTTTGCAGGGCCTGAGCTTCCCAACCAATGGCAGAAAGCTGGCACAGCTATCGACGGCACTGAGGTAAAATCTCAGATCCGTCGGGTGTGACTTGCTGAGGAGACTAACCGGTAAGATGTGGTTATGTAGCCGCACCTGATGGACACAATACTATTAGAGGTTACGGTTAGGGGTAAGAGTCAGGGGTTAGCGTTAGGGCAACTATTTCTCACCCACTCAAAGTACAACCGCGCATTCTCGGTAGCTTTTCATTTGCATACAAATACTTGACCTCGTCCCCGGCCCACCTGTAAAAACCCCCTATTACCACCATCCGTATTACAGATGCCTGGGGTTTGTTTACCTCAGGTGCGATTACATAACCGCATCTGACCGAGCAACCAAGCCGGAAGAAGCCATTCCAGCCTCCTCTGTCTAGGCAGCGATTGGCTTCAACTAAGTGAATTCCCCTCAGAAGGTGGGCGAAGATAACTGAAGTAGGAGAGTGCTTCATGCCTAGCCTACTAAAAAAACGAACCAGGGAGGATGCTTGGTCACAAGTGAAGGTAACACGTCCAGTGTATTCCTAAACACAAGTCAAACACGACCGCAAACACAGACCGGGTCAGCCGCGGCAAAACTTACCAACCGATTCGATTTTCAGGCCATCGAAAGAAATGCAATTTGCCTGGTGCGCGTTCTTCACCAGCCTTCCATTGAGGTTCAGAAGCTTTGCACAGTCTGTGGGGGGGAAGGAGGAGAAAACGGCAGATTAAGCATCACAATCAGGACCCCAATGCATCAGACAGCTTATTTGCAGGTCAAATCACGCGAGAATAACGTCCATCGAATGCGACCTAGATTCCACCTCGTTTTGGAGTACTAGTTTAGAGATATGAGTGGTGGATAGTGCTGGCAAATGGGTCAGGAATGCCTATTCCAATCGCCCTTCACTTTTTCGGCAACACCTCTCGGTTAGATACTGTGAAGATGTAACAACACTTCTGGCTGAGTGGACGAAGTAGAATTTGATATAAAGTAGTACAGGGTGAGCCATGTGTTCATGATGCATAAAAACCAGCGGCCCGTAGGTCACGAGAAAAAAAACAACCTTCTCCTGGTCTGTTTAATGGCTTTTTTTATTCATGGACTTGGTAATTATAAAAGAGCCCATTAGGACACCCCGAGTGAGAACATATTTCAGTGCTACAGAAGTGGCGGTGTGCTTGAAGCACCTAGTGGGAAGACCAAGATGACTGCACTTCCTACACGAAGCACCATACAATGAGGCGGGACCTTTAAAGGTTGCAGGTGGGAGCTTCGCAGCAAAAAATGGCCACATATTTAGCGCAGAGATGGTGCGTCTACGTCAATGGCGAGACGAGTTAAAGGACTGGTGGACAGTTCGAAAAAAATAAAACAGGTTGGAGGTAGATAACTCGCTGGCAGGGTTTGGGTGGGCTGGAGGCATAGAGTGGTCTACCAGGCGCGATACGGGTCTGAAAGAATTTGATAAAATGACTCGAACAGCAGGAGTCTACTAAATCTCTTTCTCTCCTGTTCTTAATTTTCAAAACTCAAGCCGGCTAAGGGGGACTGTCAACTACGAGCGCCGCAAACACGAACCAAAATTATCTCACGTCCATCCCTCAGTCTATTAATCCGCACTCCAAAACAGCCGTAAATTGGAGTAAGAAGACTGATGGCTGAGGCGAGGCACATTCAATTTTAAATCTACAAATTCCTCAGTGAAAAGTTTTCCGAGAACTGTGGGTGAAAACATGAGCAAACAGTACGGATGTCGGTATGTTTTTAAATGGACGATTGACCTGGGCGCTTCGTCTCCTTCGAGGACGCTTGTGTGCAGTCATCGAGTGACAGAGTTAATAAGGATGAATACACAGACAGGAAAAATTCGGTTTCGGCTAAGTAAGAAGTGAAATTCCCGCACAAGGGCGAAAGAAGTGACGTAGACGAGAGGAAAAGGAAAGCATAACGACTTAGTCTTAAATGCCCCTCTAAGTTACAGAAGGCAGACATGCGAAAAACGGCACATTATCGCCTCCTGTGCATATGTCGTCTTGACAGATGGACCATCCTTGAAATCCCGTGGTATCCGCCTTAACACTTCTAATTCTAGAAGTCACACTAAATTTTAATTTGGCTTTTATAAGGTCTACCGGGTTGGACGTAACTGGCAAGAAAATAACCTTAGGCAGGACATTGTTTGCAAACCAAGCGGACCCTGCGCCTAAGAAATGTTAACCGAGAATACATTTCGATTAGTCAAGAGCACGGTCCAAAGTGCCAGGATGAGGAACAAAAGATGTAGAACATACTATCCAAGCGGAGGCCACAAGAAATTACGAATCTGTCCCAAAACCAGAACATCAGCAATATTGAAATTGCTGTGGCTTCTGTCATAATACCCCTGAGGTGCTTTTAATGTGCGTGGGACGCAAAGAAAAGGCATAACGGGCGGGGCTCGAAGCCAGATGTAGATGCACGCACTTTGTAAGAATCTTCGATTCCGTCACGGCTAGACTACCAACCGAATTCCACCTCGAAAATTACATTTGGCGATTTTTTGATGTGACTCATCCCTGCAGCGCATACCAGGCGTGCCATCGTATGAAATTTTTGGTTTAACTGAAGTCCCCAGTTCCACAGAACGCAATCAACGAGAAGGCCTTCCTCCCACCCACCCTACCTATATATACGATGTCCTGACAGTGCCTACTTTGCAGCTGGGCTTCGTCTGAGGCGCCTTGACCAGGCAGAAAGCACGACTCTGTTAGCGCCGAGCTATGAAAACTTACAAGATGCAGTACACATAGGATGAATAGTTCACGAGCCGCATTCCTGGCAGGAAAAGGGACTGCCGTGCTTTAGGGATTATCATCAGCTGGGAGAGGTGGATAAGTTCAGGCGCATAAGGCTGAAACTGTTGTTATCCGCAAAACGGTCGAAGAGCGACATTATACACAACGAATCATCGCATCAGAGTACAATTCACACGAAAAAAGGATTTCGAAGGTTGTTGTGGATCGAAAGCTCTGTCGGTTGGCTAGGGGAAGAGTAGTTTTTAAAACACGTGCAAAAGTCGCAAGGCTAAAGACCCCCGTCACTGTCAATGGCACCAAATCCAAACCGTGGACACTCGCACAAGATATCAAAATTGGCGACGCAGTGACCCATGGCATTCGGCCGGCCGTAAGAGTCTGTGTGATATCGCCAAGGTCTCCATATCAACACCAAAGTAAATACGCACAAAGCGGTCATCTTCACGACGCCGTTATATAGAGCGGAGACACGAACAACCTACAAGAATCAAGTGTGGTAACTCAGTCACTGCAACCTCAGCTGTTTTCCGACCGGAATTTACGACATGATGGGTCAATCACAACTGTGATGGAGCAGCCATATCGTACGGATTGAAGGTGAGTGATTACCCAAGCGATTCTTCCATGGAGATGTCATGATAGGTGCTCACCGACAAGAAGGACAAGCATGTCATTACAGGGACACCCTCGCGCACTTGAAAATTAGCCCGGAGACCCGTAAGGACCTCGCCCAATAACGACCGGCCTGGAGAACAGCAATAAAGACTGGAGCGGCAATCTACGATGTCAACCGGATCGCCGATGCCAAAGCCAAAAGAGTATCTCGAAAGTCTCAGGCGTGCTCCCGGTCCGCTACGCCAACACCCAACCCCCTTCTACATGTCCACGCTGTCAACGAGCAATTCCCGAGAGGATAGGCCTCGTCGGACGTCTCTGGACCCAGTGCGACAGCAACCCGACAGCCCCACTTCCTGCCTCCACAGAACCCCCTCCCCCTTATCATCACCCCTGATCCAATCTCAACGGGGTCCACGGCGACGACGACCACTCCCATCACTGATGACAACGCCCCTGATGTCCCGCCGCCGTCGATTACCGTCACACTTGTCCCTGCCATTAACCTCGCGACGACAACAACGACAACTACAATCTCTCTCAATTCCGACGCCGCGTCAACCACCATCCGCACGATCGGCAGTGTGGACTCAATCCTAGCCCGTCCTCATTGCAATTGCACATTCTTCTCAAGCATCCGCTCGATCGATCATTTGCGAATCCTTTGTACTACGACCGGCGCACCAATGCCAGGGGCCCCTACATACATTCGCCACACCCTCCTTAACTGTCCACGCACATTCATCCACCGCATGAGCGTACTCGGTCACATGTGTATCAACAACGGCGGAGCTCACCGCATTACCGACAAACCAAGCACACCTTGCATATCTGACAGCTCTCCGATCTCCAACACTGCCAAGTTTTGGTCCACAAGCGTTGCCATCACTAGAAGCATAACAACCCCAACCGACTCAACAGTGCCAAGCTATCGTGCTCAAATTGCCGTCGCAGACTCACATCACGCATCGGCCTGGTCTACCACTCGCGAATCCATCGCACAGAGACTGGAGAACTAATGTCAGGAGCTCCAACATACATCCGCCGCCACCGCCCGCACTGTCCACGCGCCCTCGCCCATCGCATTGGCCTACTCGGTCACAGGTGCCTCCATGAAAACCTGCGGCCACATCATCACACACTTTCCCATCAACAAGTGCACCACATGTGAACACGTCCAACATCACACACTGCAGGCACAGACTAGGCATCCCTCGTGTATATGAGAAATGTGTTCTTAGGCTCCCTCTTCATGTGGTTCCTCCTCTACATGCCAGATCCCAGGCCCACACTATTCTGAGTACAATCCCGACGTGTAGTGTGGAAGCCGAGTCTTTTGCGCGGGACGAGCAGACGGGCTGTTCTTGGCTCTGCCTCCCACTTCCCTCTAGTTCAGTACCAACTGACTGACCGGCTCGGAGAACTGACTGGCGTACGGAAGAGGGGAGAGAGAAGTCGACGACTCAGTGCATAAAGAAGGAAACACGATCGCTGGCACAAGGGCTTTATTTGTCTGACGTTTCGGATTCCTGCTCGAACCCATCATCATAGACGATAGCAGATACGGGTAGTTCATGCGCAGGGGGCTGTAATATTTATAGGATGAAGTCGCAATGCTACCGCATACCTATGAAAAGTCCTGGCTCCCACCCCCCTCCCCATCGAGGATTATTTCATTTGATGTGATGACCGTTCGATGGCCGCCATTCACGTCGTTAATCGTTACAATTTCATCACGTGTGTTGGATGTTGGTGTGAGGATTGCTCGATCATCTGACCCACCGACCATGGCGTTGGGAACAGTGTTCGCCTGTGCGCTCCCCCGTGGCTAATTACTCCGCCTACGCGAAGCTCCGGTCCCGAGTATGGAAGGGGAAGGTCATTTCACTTGTTAATAGTCTATTAACGAGTGCGAGTTTGCGCCGCATGGTCACCTGCGCCCTCTTCCTTCTCTGGTCTTCCTGATTCTGTCATGATGCCGGGTGCAGGTGGGAAACGAAGAGGGAGAGTACAGTAGATGTCGCGCAAGTCCGTCATCACTACCGTCCCTGCGCCCACCCTACTGTGGGGCACACGGTGGAGATAGTCGGAATAGACGATCGAGCCGTCGTTGGGTGTCCACGCACATGGATCGGCGGTCACACCAGATCTATTAAGCAAGGGCACGATTGGTGGCTTCAGCTCACTCAGCGAACGAAGCTTAGGTCAACAAGCTCAGAAGGCGTCCAGGAGCGGCCACATCCCCCTCCCTCAAGAGGATGCGTTTGTTTGGAAGACATTGTGTTAGGGTGGGACAACCATCAACAAAAACAAAGCGCCAACACAGACACCAACACCAACAAAACATACGTGTGCATACGGGTAGTGGTGGACTGATGACACTTAAAACAGGAAAAAAAACGAAGACAAGTCTCATTTAAAGGTACGCGCTTGTGATAGACGCGGACATAATTACATGCAACTATTCCCCCACCGTTCGGCATTCGCAGCCACAGTTAATTCTGACGTGCGTTGATTTTAATTAGTGCACTGAACTCAACTAGAATAGTTTTCACGCGGAAACAAGGTCTCACAGTACAACATGAGCACAGTTAGAGTGGCACCTGCGGTCACAAAAACGTGACAAGACCACCAACAAGTACAATTTTATGGTTGCGATATAAACTGGTCTGGGTGCGTAGTTGTGTCAGAAAGGGGCGTTTTAGTAGAAGACCGTGATGAGGTACACTATTCACTGCAGTACTTAGTGCGTGAGGAGCGTGGGTACATAGTATACAGTTCTGTATGGAGCCCGGAATTATTGATCCAAGGCACTACGGAAGCATAGGAATGTTCTCGGAATGTCTAGAAAGTCAGTTGTTTTCAGTCAATCTGTTACCACAGGGCGATGGTACTGGAAGTCCTCCGTTTTTTCTGATTGAGGCGGCCAATCAGCTTTTATTGTTTTTTATTAAATTATTCCTGGTAGACAGCACAACGACCAATTATCGAGCGATCACACCAACACTATAACCGACACCTTGCCTTTACTGGAAGAAATAATAATAATACAACTTCGCGTTGCCGACTCTGATCTCTCAAGATTACAATCTTAGAGAACATGCTCCTCTAACGCAGAATTATGACCTCCGCGATTCTAAGCCAACTTTTCTAGTTTTTGAGGGCAAAAAGTACCGCAGGCCGAAGATAGGGGGATACAGGACTTACCTTGAAAACAGACTAGAAGGGTATTGTACCGAATTTGAATGACGCTAACAACGGACAGACGGTCCTCATCTAAGAAGAGAAGGATATGTGGTTGATAAGGCGGCGATGAGGTTTGGTTAAATAAAATTCCTTCTACCAAGGTAGGCGCCTCTAGCTTGAATTTACAAGAGCTTTACTGTGCCTATTAGTAATAACAATAATAATAGTAGTACGATTACTAATTAAGTGAGTCCGGTCATCGTCTGGTAAATTCTAGATAGATTGCCTAGGAAATCCTGCTTGATTAGTTGGCCTATTGTATCATAAATGTTGGATTCCGTACGTTGAACTAGGCTGGATGGGTAATTTGACCAAATATATGATTTAAACTCACGGCTCCCAGCCGGAGCCTCTTACAAGTGGTTAGAGCGTTGGCTGTACTCAAGCCTTATCCTTGCTGTTATGGATTTGAATCCCACTGAAGTCCCCGAGTGTTCCACAGAAGGAACACTACTGCCAACAATAGCAAAGAGCCTTAGCTGACTACCGTTTCAGAAGGATCCGTGAGAGTTGTTCCAAACGTAACCGGAGACATGCTAGAGATGGAAGGGTTTATGACGCAACAAACGCGGGAATTTACAGTCATAAAGCACGGGGAGATTATGTGATAAGGTAGGATTAGGACAAAAACACCAGCATTTTCGGTTGTTCTGAACACCAAGATCCACTTCTGTAAAATGTGGTTTGTTAATGCCTCAATCTCCGTCAAAAGATTAAGGGAAGGGGGAAGGCTATCGGTGCAGTAAAGGCGGAGCGTGCACTAAATAGCCTGGCCTCAATGCCGAATTCAGCGAATGCGCACTTGTACTCCGGAAGGTTGACTACAGTTCACTTCGTTGCGACATAACGCACTGAGTCGCAGAGAAAGATATTTTCTCATCGATTACCTGTTGCTTATCAGTACGTCACCCGTTTCCATAAAACCGTGGTAAAAGCACAGGCACTGAAGTTAATTATATCTACGATGGCTTTACGCTGGCTGGCCAGTCTCACGAAATGCTGGCCAAGATTCTTGAAAATGCTTTCAGTTAAAAAGGAGGAATTGGGTAGTTTGTAATATTGAATAATGTGGAGGACACTCCCAAGATATTTCAGTCGGGTCAAGATGTCGGCTCTTAAATGAGAAACTTTCCGGCCGCCTGCAAAACTCAAACTCTGAAAAAGCGACTACTTATGCAGTATGCGTTTTTTGTACTGGTTTTTGATGCCCTTATAAAATTTAAATATATTTTGTAGAAAATATGACGCCTGACTGTGCTCTAACCAGTAATCGAACAGGCCTTACCAACCTATGCCGAAAACGCAAACTTTCGCAAGGACAATTGAGCGCCAGAAAAGTGAGTTTACTACTCTGCGCTTTTAAAATTTTCGGATCCAGAAGGGCAATAGGGAAACCAGGTGCGATGTGGGAGTTAGTAAATCCCTCAGACTGTCTTACGTCCCTGTGAATGGCTGTGAGTGAACAGAGGTCGGTCGGATAAAATTTCATGGACGGGGAGCTTGATAGATCTGTTCCTCGATTTAGACCAGAGTTCCGTGTACTGACCATCTCTCGCGCCGTCTTGCTCTGAACTTGCCCAGTTTTCTTAGCGGCGGCGAGTTTGAAGGCGCGATTGTGATTCCGGCTATGAGATTTTACAAGGGATAAGGGTGGGAAAGCTATTTTATTGTCATGAAATCCGATTTCTGGTTTTTACCCCGTTTCGCCTATGTAACTGTAGGGACATCCCGAGCAGCTGCCACAAACATCAGTGTAACGATGGACGTGGACAGCAGCCTAGTTTGATTGGCCGAGTTTCGGCCAAACTTTAGAAAAGTTCGAAAGATAAGCATAACAAATCCCCCTTCTTATGCACTCCTTTTCCCGACTGCAAAAAACGGCGGATATGG
>CACRXP010000056.1:234031-257902 GCA_902702965.1 Spirometra erinaceieuropaei | reverse complement strand
TGCGTAAAATTAAAGGAAAGAAGATGTGTAATAAAACCTCACCATTATTGGCCGGGTTTATCCAGCTGGCGGTAGCGGTGATTGACAGGGGGCAACCCTCGAACACCAAGGTGAAGCAGGCGCCCATCTGGAAATGGAACGAAGATGGAAAAAAAAACAAGTTGAAGGCGAACCTGCATCTGAGAGTTTCGCAGTGGAAACAGTCTAAAAGGGACATGACGCAGATGTTTCAAGCTGTCCTCCCTCCCACACTACTAAAATATCAGAGGGTGGAACAGGGAAAGGCACTCATTCAGCATTCATGTGTGTGAGGAAGAGGGGTAGGTATGAACAGTCTGCATTAGACGCCATACATCACTTCAACAGTTAGCTTTCCCGTATGATATTATCATCGAATGCTAGATAAAATTGAACTACGGCTCATGTGGACCCCTTTCCTCATAAATAGTTGCATTACAACACTGCGTTAGCAGCATTTTCGATCCGGGGGGCGAAAGTTAAGGACATCAGACGTGTTGGTACTACGATGTGAACCACAGGGAGGCGATCCGATATCCACTAGCATCTTGAATGTTTGCGCGGTGTTCAAGGGAAAGATGTGGATGACGAAGACGATGAGGGCGGACGGAGGAGGAGGAGGAGGAGGAGGAGGATGGGGAGGTCCAGTTGTGGGCTCCGTCAAGCGCGTCGCCCCAGGTACGTTCTGCGGTTGGAAGCAGGTAGAGCCTTCGTCCGATTTACGCGGTTGTAAGATCACCTTGTATTGTGTGCATTTGGTTTCCAAGCCGACCAGGCTGTTCTTCAGGACTCCGCAATGACACACGCCCACCTAATTGGCACCGTAAAATGGCAAGCGACTGAAAATGCTCTGGAAAAAGGCGATAACCCAACGGCCATTGCCTGTGCTTCGCTGCGTACGTAAACAGCAGAGTGGGTGGTTATTGTGGCCAAAGTACGCGTATGGGCGGGATGTGCATTTTCCAACAATGGAACTATTTTCTCTTGAGTGAAATGCTCACAGGTGATCGGAAAAGTCTTCAAAGCAAAGTCATCATGCAACTTTCGCATGAGTCACTGTATGGTTTCTTTGGGTGCCCAGGGAGGAGCAGTCACTTTAGTGGATTGAAACGCATTAAAATACCAAACCCACATGGGATAATCGTTCCACACGCAAAGCCTAAACCCCAACTATGGCTGCACGAAGCTGTACTAAGCAGCAGTGGTCATACCCCTTTAACAGGCTACTGAAAGAAGATTAATAGGGGCAATGTGCTCCTCCAGTGAGACTGTACTTAAAGCCCGGTTTGGTCGGTGTTGGGGAGGGGCATCAGTTGTTTTGTGAAGAATGTAGGACGCAAAATACATAGTCAATCATGGCGCCCAAACCCACCTCGGACGTCTTGACTGAACCCTGTTCTTGAAGGAGGGAGAGGGAAGAGAGTGAGAGAGAGAGAGTAGTGCTGAAAGTTTTATTTACTATAATAAGTCAGCCAGTTCCGGCTCTTTAGGTTTACTTCCTGTCGCGTCCCGGTTAGACTAGCTCTCACATACAGGACCTTGACGAATTCCTATGGCATTCTAAGACCTCGGACGCCAAGTGGTCGGCGTAGTCGCAATCAGATAGGCGCACTTCACGTACCGCTCTCTCCTTTGCAGATATCACACCGCCTTCCTTGAGAAAAATCTTGATCACACAACGTAACGAGTGAGTTCCGTATGAACGATCGGTGAGCGCCCCCGACCATTGTATATTCCCGATCGAAACGGACAGGGCAACGGGCTCGTGGCCCAGTGAGTAGAGGCGTGGACTTCTAACCAAGAGGTCGCGAGTTCGAGGCTCGGGTGTTCCACACTTCGGGCTTGGGTATGGCTGGCTGACGACGGCCAATAAGCCAGAAATGGCCATTCCAGTCTCCCTTGTCTTTGTCGGTAATACCATTCTACACCTCTTTCTGACACATATCCCGCCGCCAGTTGGCTTTGTTTCAAGAATATTTGAGTATAAATACTAGACTTCTTTAGCCTCTCTCTCTCTCTCTGTTGTTGCCCTCAGCTGTCCGTTTCCTCTAAAAAAAAACTAGTAATTGTGCAGAGGGGTCAACGATCCACATCAGCGAACAAAAACGTGTTCTGCCCATCGGGAGAAGAGAACTAGGAGTTAGATATTTTGTCACTAGTGCGGGGCAGGATGCGCAGAGGCTTGTGCAACATTGGCCAGAAATAGCCGACAAGATCAGGCGCAAGATGTGTGAGCCGCAAAAATACTGCTCAGCACCGTGTATCATTGCACAGTTTTTTTTCATCCTTGTGCAAATTCAATCGCACTCCCACAAAGAACGAGAAGGAAACTGCCATCCATATAATTGTACGTTAGGGACTTGTCCCCTTCTTCAGGTGTTATACTCGAAAGCAGGAGAGGGGGGGACATTCCGCGTTTTAAAGTTTAACACACGTGCATATTACAACACCTGTTGTGGTTTTCGCTTATTAGCATCATAGTCGCCGTGAAATGTTCTTCCCTGAAGGTGAATTTTTCTCAAAAGTCATTTTATTCAGGACTAGCTGGGCTCGGCCACGCATTGCTGTGGCTCAGGCGAATTCAAAATCTCTGAATAATTATTGCGATTTCTTACGTATATATCCCCAATCACTATTAACGCCCCGCTTCGGCTTCGATCCCTACCGCACGTGTTTCGTTGGCAAAAAAGGCGAAACGGCATATCCGCCGTAAATAGGTAGGGCGCGTTGTGCTTACAGTCAATGCAAATGGAGGTGTGTCTGACTGTCCGATGTAGTTAATCGTTATCCACATAAAGGTCAAGAGGCGCTGAGCGTCTACGTCCATGCAGGCAGAACAGAGAGGCTGCAAAGTGAACGCTTTTTGGCCGAACTAGATCTAACGATGGAACAGTAAATATGTTTTGGGCGCAATTTAGAGTGAGAAGGGCTTCTTAATGATCAAATGTTCAGTGGAGTAGAGTGGGCTTCAAAGTCCAATTCCTCCTGGCACGAGGGAACGCACGACAAAAACGAAAACGGAGTGACTGAGTTTGTGTGTGCGCTAAAAGCCGTGGCTTGGAAGGTTGCCAACTGACGGGCTAACTTGGACCTCCTCCTTGACTGGAGGCGGTCTGAGAGTCAGGCTGCAATGGCTCCTTTTTAATGTGGCCTTTATGGCACTCCCATCACAGTGTGGGATCCGAGCCAGGCGTTGGCGGCACGCCCAGGTGCGGCTGCGGCCGTGCCAGCCTCCAAATCTCTCTTGTGTTGGTTGAAATCCTGGTTATTTGTTGTGTGGACCAGGGGGTATGGTGGAACGCCAAGGTGAGGATCCGTCCGAGCCATCCACCCGCGGCCTCCCTCGTCTCCGGTCTTCTTGACTCTGTCTTGACACCGGACCTAGGCGGGGGAGGAGGAGAGTGTAGGTAAATGCAGCGCAAGTCTACTGGCACTATAAACCCCTGCGCAAGTCACCGTCCCTGCTCCCTCCGCTTCTGCAGCTGTGGGGCACACGGTGGACATCGTCGAAATCGACGGTCGAACTGTCGTGTGAGAGACACCCTCAAAACGGGACACGCGGTAGACACGCTGGACCAACACGGGAGCCACATTAGATTCTGGCAGGCGTTAGCGGGAATGCGCATCCATAATAAATGCCCAAATTCGGGACGCGATGATAGGTCCAGTTGTCGGCTCACATCGCGCACATTGGAATCCCTGCAGTCCCCCCCGCCTGATTGTTGTTGGTTAAAATCCTGGCCGACCGTTTGTTGTGGACCAGGGGCTGTGGTGCCACGCCTAGGTGTGGGTATGCCGTACCAGCCACCTGCGTCATCTCCCGTCCTCGGTCTTTCTGACCCTGTATTGACACCGGGTCCAGGTGGGGAGGAGGAGGAGGAGGAGGAGCAGCAGCAGGAGGAGGAGGAGCAGCAGGAGGAGCAGGAGCAGCAGGAGGAGGAGGAAAGAGTGCGGCGAACGCTCCGCAAGTCCACGGCCACTATAAACTAAATTACGCGCAAGTCGCCTGCTGTGGTGCAGACGGTGGGCGTAATAAGTCACGACGGTCAAATTGTATTTGTTGTGTATGTGTGTGAAAGAGAGAGAGAGAGAGAGAGAGAGAGAGAGAAGTCGAGAGCAGTACCATAACTTGGCGGTACTGAATTCACTGCTGGTTGAAAACGAGACCGTATTTAAACAATTATTCTAGGTGCCAATAAAAGCGAAGGGACGAGTCCCAGGCAGTAGTATTGAAGAGGAAGACACGATCGCTGGGAGAAGAGCTTTATTAGCCTGACGTTTCGGATTCCTGCTCGAATTTATCATCAGGGACAACAGCAGATACGGGTGGTTCACGCACAAGGGGCTGCGGTATTTATAGGATGCAGTCGCCATGCGACCGCATACCTATGAACATTCAGAAGGTCAGGTGGTCGAGCACGTGATGAAATTGCAGCAAGTAACGACGTGAATGTCGGCCATCAAACAATTAGCACACCAAGGGCGACGATCCCGGATGAAGGGGGGCGCCGTGAATGTTCATAGGTATGCGGCAGCATGGCGACTGTATCCTATAAATACTGCAGCCCCTTGTGCGTGGATCGCCGTATCTCCTGTTGTCTCTGATGATGGATTCGAGCAGGAATCCGAAACTTCAGGCTAATAAAGCCCTTGTCCCAGCTATCGTGTCTCCTTCTTCAAAAGTATTCTCAATCTCTTATAACCCTCCCTTCCCAGACTGGTTCCCGTCTCTCCCACACTGACCTTGCCCAGTAGATCTCGGTGTTTAGAGTAAAAATATGTCTTGTAAAGATGAATAATTGTAGTGCAAAAAAGATTAAAACGTAGCGCTGCAGCGGTGCAGCTATTAACAGATACCTTATCCAGTATGAGCCCCGAATATGTATAATTACAAACAAGCTGACAGAGGTTATTGTGCTCGGGAAGTTCATCCGTAAATCATCATGGCTGCGACCAACCTGTCCTGCGAGGGATAGCAGGCATTCGGCGGAAGCACTGACATCGCTGACCAGCAAAAGGCAACTGTAATGACCGCCAAGTGCTCTGGCCAATGAATGCATTCTCGTGAAAACGCAGCTGTCTCAGCCGACAGGCAACACGTATGTGCAGCGACGTGGCCTTTGTTTGACAAAAACCTGATTCCTTCCCCTCATAAAAGGTCGATTGTGCGGCCATACGCGGCAATCGCTCTTGTTGTACATAACAACCTGACTGATTTCTGAAAGCGGTCGCAGGGTTTAATACAATCCTGGGATCTAATTGACAACCAGTCCAAAAAATTCCACCCTATATAGGTATTTTGAAAACCGTCGTAACCGGAATGGAGTGCAGTTAGCCAAAGAACGCTATATTTGGATATCTTCTCCGGTCTCCAATAATTGCACGACACACCTAATTCAACCTACAGTGCTGAGCATGAACCGTCTCATGCATAATAGAAGAGTCTAGCATCAGTGTGCAACGAACACCAGGCATCTGTGCTGGCATTTGGACCAAAGGCAAAAGGCAGCAGTTAGGAATAAATTGGTTGGCGTAGCCTGAAGTATTTTTTCCTCAACAGATTGCGGCAGTCGGAAACCAGTTCCAACATTTTGATAAAATTGTAACAACCATAATTGCCATACACGAACAGTAAGGATTGAAATCTTTTTTGTAAAATGTAAAGGATACCAGAGCATGAATGTATAAGGCTGACAAATGAATTTGATATGGCAATGTCCTGTTAGAACATCTGAATGAATTCAGATTAGCTGCTGAGAAGAGGGACGATGTTTTTTTTTACTTAGAACTGGGAGAATTTATGTGAATGCCGCGAATACCCCTCACCCTAATTGTGCCTTATTACAGCATCAAAAAATGATGTCCTCTAATCTGTCTTCAGGAAGCCAATTGGGCATGTCGGGTGCAAGACTGAATGGGACCCAGGAAAAGAGGATAAGAACTAAGTGTATGCGCGGGGTAAGGAATAACTACGGCGAACTGCCTACTATATTTTTCAAAGATGTTGTTCTGCGGAGTTTTGGTCGGCCCTTCGCCGGGCTGTACCGCCCGAGGATCCGGTACGGTTGAAATGTCAACATTGGTTCATTTATCTGTACACTTCAGACGTAAGGAGAGCTCAATTTTAGAAAAAGGTTCGGCGCGGAGAGCAGTCGGATAGTAAAAAAATCCTCAAAATAATGGCAGATGGAATGCCAGTAAAGCAGGAGTGTTAAAACGCTAGTGAATTGGCTAAACAACAGTTGGCATTTTCCTACAGACCCATCCAGCTCATACGCCGCCGCCCATTGGCCGGATGCTTTTACCAAAACCAGCTTAGTCCTTTTCAATGGCACTGACAGAATTTGATTGGTTGGTTTGCCCACTTAAACTGTGCTTATCTGATTGGTTTATGCATTTCTCGGACTATGGGGGCGATAACGGTCCGAAGACGTGGGACGATTAACAGCTCATATATTCTTCCTCCTCTCAAACCGGAGATGTTACTGCGATGGGCTTCTGCTCATCGGGTCGTGAGACACGTGAGCCCTAGCCTAACGCCCCCGCTCTATGTCTTCACTTACTTGACCAGCTGACGTGGAGTAGAAAGTAAATGCTATGAAGTGTGGCAAACTTCCGCTAGGCAGTGTGGCTTCAGATAATTTTAGCAGAGGCTGTTAGGAGTTCAAAGGCTGAGAATACAAAAAGCCCCCTTCCATGCCCGTTAAGAAAAGTCAACACCCAATGGAAGTCGACTTACCAGTACTTGGGGCGTGGGCGGCAGTGCAGTAGTTGACTGGTGTGCAAGCCACCTCTGTCGAGACTGCTCGAAATCCGAGGAGGACTTGGTTGAGATCACACCCGAGGCCGGTCGGGACATCTTGCGACGCTCGGGCCTGAGGCGCCTCAGAAGGGCCGTGGGCTGCGGAGAGAAGGCCGATCTGGTTGCGGGCTGGTGCGAGGAGAAGGTAGGGGCAGAGAGAACGAGATCAGCTGACTCCTGTCGTGGCAGACGACCACCACCACCACCACCCGCCTGAGTCGTAGAGATGGGCTTGGGAGGTGTTGGTGTGAGACCGTTGGCTTGAGCAACCTTCTCTGGCAGGCTTTCGGCTGGCGCAGGCAGTAGACGACTGAACTGCGCGTCAACAGCGGATGAACCCTCCTGCATGGCAGATGCCGCCGCTGATGGCGAGGGTTCTGTCAGCTCAGCCTCCTTGAGGGAGGGCGCGGAGGCGGAGACAAGACCCAGAGTACGAAGATTGCCAGTGGGCACAGGTTTGTTGCACTCGAAACTCAGCTCCGGACAGGACTGGAAGGCGGCCATGTCGGCGCACTGGACAAGCAGGCAGTCACTCAGCCCCGAGAAGGTATTTTCACGGCGCAGACTCGGTTTGTCCTTCTGACTTACGGGTTTAGGCAAAAGTATCCTGCGGTAGGTTACCTGAACGTGGAGTCAAATATGCGAGGTAGAGATGGGGGGGGGGAGGGGAGGGCAGGGAAATCCAAAACAGCACAGACGGCGAACAGAGTTGATGCGATTTAGCATATGGCCTGCGATCCGGATCTAGGTTATTTCTCTTTGACTTCAGACCCCCTGATGATAACACTGATCTATAATATAAAGTGCTTACTCTTTGGGCTCTCCGATGTAGGAAAACCCTGTTTTCTTTCCGGTTCTGGTCGAAAAACTGTTGGTTAATGTGCATCCCTGGTGTCGACTTGTGCAGTTGCCTCTTACTAGCAGTAAACATTAACCGAAAAGAAGTACTTTAAAAATACACTGATCGGTAATCATGACAGGTTCATTCCATGTTTGAAAAAAAATGGACCAACACTGTCCTGGAGAAGGTAAATTTGCCCTTTAGTTGCACAAAAAGACTAAGGTTCAGTAGGTTCATCTTATTCAGTTGTATACCTGACAGCACTAAATGACCGACTTTGGATGGGCTTGCACCCTCGCGCGTCGAAAACAGTTTGGCAGACGCCTGCAATATGAGTGGAACTCACAAAACGTTTAAAGAAAGCCTTAAACAGGTCTTCAGATCATGCACCTAGGCACGGTTTCAACCTTCTGTATATATTTTGCTATCGTGAACTATTACCGATAAAAAGTAGGCCGTTTCTGGCTTATTGATGAAGTTCATAAACAGACCGCAATCCTTCCTAAGAGGCAATAATAATAACCGCGCCTCTTTTGATCTTCCTTTCTAAATAGCGTACTTGAAGATTTGCAATGAGTACGTATTATGAAACGGAGTTTGATAATATGTACTCTTTTGGAAATATGACTTGGGTTTTCACATGCACACAGGGCGGCCAAACTATTTGGTATGCATATTTTCTGAAAATAATTCCCAAATTTTCCCCATACAATCCGGCTCTAGAGTACTGATATATGCTCCCTCTCGGAGTTCTTAGTCATCACGCCTAAAAGCCTGCTCAAATTGGGCTACGGGTGCATTTCGACCATAGACACCAGCCTAACGCCACTGCTTCGAATTCACATCGCAATCTCTGTGTACAGTGATCTTATGAAATGTTGACCGAATTTCTGAAATGCAGTTTAGACTATGAAAGACCGCTTAAGTCAGGTTGTAATATTGAGTACCATGCAGCATAGTCTCCCCATGATGTTTCAGGCACGGCAGGATGTTGGCTTTTAGATGGACTTCTTTTCGGCCGACTGTAAATATGACATTCGATAAAACACTACTACTTAAGTAGCATGAAGTTTTTCAGCTTATTGTTGGCCCATATAAATTTCAATATAGTTTATAGAGGATATGTACAAAAACTCTTTCTGGCACTCATTTCGTAGAAAGTCACTTTTTCTTCTCCCCCTCCTTCTTCTTCTTTTTCGAATTTTATGCTCGAAGACTGGGTGTCTTTCGGGTTTAAAAATGGCTTTAATCATGAGATTTTTGAAGACCGAACAATGTTCATTCAAATGGCCCCGTATCTGCCTGTTTATTAATGCTTCCTAGCATACAGCATAGACCACACCCATTGAAAAAAAATTGATTAACCCCATAAGCTGCCTTTTTAATGGCATACAGGAATGTGTGATTTTTCTTACACAAAAAGTATACCGCTCGTGCACTGAAAACCCTCGACGCAAATGGAACAGCTGATAGGGCTCACAACTATTTAAGAAAAGAAAAAATTTCCTTTCTATTTGACAGGAAAGTGATTTGTTGCCAGGAAAAACGCTTTTGTACACGCCCCTCATAAAACATGTTTGAATTTATAACGGCACGGATGATAAACAGAAAGACTTCGTGCTACTTAACTAGTCATTGTTTACTGAGTGCTATTTTTGCAGACAGTCGAAAAGAATTGTATTCAAAAGTCAAGATCTAGACGTACCTGAAATGCCTTGGGATAATGTTGCACGATAATGCATGTTACAAGCCCGCTTAGGCAATCCCTCCTAGTAGGAAACGCATTGCAGAAGTTTGGTTACCACATCATGAGATCGACCACACTAACTGCACTTCTTCTCATCATACTTTTTTTTCCTAAACGACCTATTGTAAACGAACGATGTTAGACATCGGTCGTGTGATCCCAACTTATACCAAGGAATCACAAAAGAGGCTGTTGAATATTCCCCTTAACTACTGGTTGGAGCATAAACGTGATAGTACCAAGGCCAACCATTCATAGTTCAAAACAGATACGCCAGGAACGACAGCCAGCTCAGGATGCGCGAGACAAAGGTCGCCTAAAGGCATCCCCCTTCCCATGCTCTAACTGAGTAGCAGGTCCGGCAGACCCCGAAAATGAGAAACAAGACAGGCGTACCTTCCGAGTGCTTTGTACATGCAGTGGCGCGACTGCCGAAGGAGTTGGTGTTTGTTTGGACGCCTCAGCCTCGTCTAGGGGAGGCGGCGCCTGCACCGGTTCTGCGGTCTCCTCGAGCACTGGCAGGGTAGATGCCGGAGGCTTGTCAGTTCCCGCGTCCTCCCACGCATGAAAGTCATCGTGCGAGAGTTCATCTTCCTCGAGGCCGGCAAGTGGGGCCTCACCGGGTGGCAGCTTTGACTCCAAGTGCTCCTCCACGATTTTACGCAGGACATGGTTGGACTCGGGTGTCCGAGGTTGGGCAGAGGCTGAACGCCCCTGTTTCAGGGCTTTGAGGCATTGATCCAGGCTGCGTGACGTTGACATCGTCTTTCACAGAGGGAGAGAGGACAAAATAAAAGATGATGGTACTGAAGCAAAAGAGCGACGCCAATCTTCAAAATGTCAGGAGTGTTTTGGCTTTATGACTTCTCCCACAGACCAACACCGGGTCATTTGAAAGATTGATCTGCAGCCTCTGACAGTGGCAATAGACAGTAATGACGTTGCATGCAGCAGAAACTAGCGATCAGAAGACGCTGGCATGAGGGAAAAAATCACCACTTTTTCAAGAACGCATTGACAGTTACCTCCTTGAGGACTCTTGCTGCACCTCACAGCTACCGAAAGTTCGACCTTCGATTTCGACGATGTTCACCGTGTGCCCCGCAGACTGTATTGTGGGAGCAGGGACGGTGACTTACGCAGGGGTTTATAGTGCCAGTAGACTTGCGCTGCATTTACCTACACTCCCTCCTCCTCCCCCGCCTGGGCCCGGTGTCAAGACAGAGTCAAGAAGACCGGAGACGAGGGAGGCCGCAGGTGGATGGCTTGGACGGATCCTCGCCTTGGCGCTCCACTCCGCACCCCCTGGTCCACACAAAAATGACCAAGATTTTTACCATAAAACAATGGGGTGATGGCAGTGGTCCAGTTGTGCGACGATTGTCGACAACTGGGTCTGCTAGTGCACCCCGCAAATGTTGGCATTTGTTATTGCGCACAGATAACGCCTGCCAGAGTCCGATGTGGCCCCCGTGTTAGTCCAGCGCATCTAACACGTGACCCGTTTAGAGGGCACAACCTCACAGCTACTAGGACAGACACCACAATACCTCAGCATTAACTTGTAGCTCTTGCGGCTGGCAAGAGAACTGGCTAGGTGGACTTCTGTAACCACAGAGTTCCCGGCATGAATCCTAATCACCGCCTTACAGGTAATAATGCAGAAGCGTTGTAGGCCAGATACCGACTCCGCCGGGTCCTGTGATTGGAAGCCCAGCCTCCACAGACGATATAATTCACCTTGAAACGGTACCTTGTCGATTTTGTCTGGATGGTTTGCCGTCTCACAAAATAAAGCCTCCATATTGTCGGTGGCTGCTAAAACTCCCGCGACTTTAAGTCGTTGCCTTATCAGCTATCAAAGAAATTTTTCATATCCATCATAGAAAGAGGTACACAAGTTGGATGAATTTCCCCCATTGACTTCCGATGGCTCTGTAGATGCAAGCATATTTTACAGAAATCATACACAAAATATTCCTCATTGTAATCGTTCGGTAGCAAATCCCGTTTTCATTCAATTCTATACTTGAAGAAAGTATCCCTCGGTTTTTCGTTGTGAGTTTTTCGAGTCCATTAAAGGAGCGTTGTGCCTACCCGTTTATTTATGCTTCTAATGATGTACACAACATAGTCTACATCCATTGCGAAATGTTATCAGCCCTGTATGCTATTCTCTTAATGGCACAGAGGAATGCATGATATTCCATACACGGGAAAGTACATAGCTTGTAGGCTGAAGCGCAACGACAGACCGGGTTAAAAATTATTTGAGGACTGAAAAACTCTCTTAAAACTGGAAGACACCCTTTCTCCGAATAGAACATTTGAGGACGGCATCATCTGTTACAAAATAAGCTCAAGGAAATATATTTTTGTATACTTTTTCCACAAAATATATCTGTGTTTATAGGGGAATCGAAAATCGATTCGCACCATTTAAGTAGTCGATTTTTACCGCTTGCGGTCTTTGAGAATGACTGGAAAGAAGCCCAATGGTAGCAGGGCGCTCACCGATCGTTTCTACGGAGCTCACTGGTCCCATTGTGCCTTAGGGCCCCTCTGTAACTGTACGTTCCCGATCGCAACCGACAGGACAACGAGCCTGTAACTCAGTGGTTGGGCTTCTAACCAACAGGTCGCGGAATCGAGCTCCAGGTGTTACATACTTCGGGGTTGGGTACGGCCGACTGACGAAGGCTAATACGCCAGAAATGGCCACTCCAGTCTCTCTTGTCTTTGTCTGAAAGAGGCACATCTAATAGCCGACAGTCCGAGCTGCTCGATAATCAATATTACAATCGCACGTACGGAATCCTTCCTAAGCGAAAATGCATTTCATGCACCATGTTCCATCTACTTGGCAGTCTATCCACATACGTAGCGCGTTCCAAGTTCAAGATGGAGTCAAGACAACCGAGGGTGGGCGGCAGAGCAGTGGCTTGCGAGGCTAAACAAGCCATCTATGTGTGCCCCCCACACAACCTAGTGCCTTAACTCCATGTGTACCAGAGTTCATTGCAGTCCGCACTGAGAGGCAGTCAATGCAGCCTGTTCCTGAGCTCTGAGCTGAATCCATCAGTGGGTGACCCCTCTCCACGCCACGTGCGTTAGGGTGTCCTAGTAGTCGAAAAGCGCCCTAGACACTCGATTCGAGTTGGGTAGATTTCACGCTCTTTTGCCCCTCCCGTGCCTGGTCCGAGTCAGGCCGACTACAGATGAGATTGAGCGTACGGACTGCCGTGGTGGGTTGCCTCTGTCTAGTGAGCTTCACATACACAGCCCAACTGGGCCAGCATGGCTCTCGTTTGGGTCAAACAGATGAAGGTGGAAGTTGGCAAATTAAACGCGCCGCGTACAAAGCCACCGTCATCTACGGTGAAGCCCAGATTACTACAGTCGGAGCAAACAGATAGAGAGAGAGAGAATATGAGTAGTTGCTTACAATGTCTTCGCGTGCTGTTGACATGCAGCATGGGGATGTGAGGGCATACTTGGTAGGACAGGCGTCAACCGTTGCGGCGCGTGCTTGAGACCGATCAAGGGATTCTAGCGAGTGGTTGCCGGTGGAGGAATTGATTGTGACGGTCTCTACGACTTGGGCTACAAAAATGAGGGAAGAGGGTAAGACGGTGGTTGAGACACAGAGAAATGTGCAGTAGGCACTTGAAATTGTGAAACATCATTTGAATTCCTCTTTATGCCCTACGTGAGAGGAGAGTTCCTGATACGTATAAAGTTCTGAAGTGGTGAGTAACAGCAGTAAACAGGCGTACGATAAACTACCGGAACACCCGTGTGAACTTCAAATGGCATTACTCTCCCCCATTTTTCAGGTGAACAGAATTCCAGGAAGGTGCAACAGTCTACAACAAGAGTACCAGAAATGGTCGCCGTATATGTTCGCGGAGGCGTGCCTGAATTTATGGACACATTAATGAGCTAAGGAAAGAGGGCATATTAATACTTTGATTTTTTTATTAAAGACCCGTCGGGGTCTTATCAAAGCATGGGTGACGTTTTGTGCTCACAACTGGCACAGGTGGAAGGATTTTTGCCCGAAAGTCACCCTCCTAGCACGTATAAATTAACTAAGGTGGCGTTGCGTGCTAATCAGTCTTGCAGCAACCATCTCCAATTGAAAACAGGTGTGAAGATTTCCCACGATGTTTAACCAACTTCAGTGTCTACTGCAAATGAGTACAGTTTGGCAGTCTTCACAAAATCCTTCTGAGATTGAGAAGTTAGAGGGGTTACGTAGTTTGAGTAAATTCAAAAGAGGTAGAAAAGATAGTGTAGTAGGCTGTGCTTACTAAGAGAATGAATACGATCCCCTGCAACAGCAATCGGTGGGTCAGTGTGTTGATGACGCACATTCTCCACATCCGAAACACACATTGCTGAATGGTTGGGCTCGAGAGAGAGAGAGAGAGAGAGAGAGAGAGAGCCCGTAAGGCACAACGGGACGAGCGAGTCCCGTATAAACGATCAGTGAGTGCCCCCCTACCACACACATTGCTGTCCGTAAGGTAGTTTGTTCAAAAGCATGTGAAGAGTCTCTTCTTCTTTTCATCGAAAATAATCATTTGTAAGGTTTTACACCCTTTAAATATTACGACCGTTTATGCAACTTTAACCAGTAGGCGGATCGAAGGCACAGTGAGTAGCTAAATCACGCGAAGTAGGCTTGGCAAAGAAGGATCTTTGGGGTAAAATGCACTCAACCGTAAAGGTAAGGTCGTTTGACAGAAGTGAGAGAGAGAGAGAGAGAGAGAGAGAGAGAGAGAGAGAGAGAGAGAGAGAGAAAACTGGGTCATTTCACGCACCTAATAGGTTCCTCTGACCCGCATACAGACCAGCAGTGCATCTGTGCAGCACTGTTGGCAGGCGATATGAGCCTGCAAGCTCGGGCTGCAAATGTGCCGTCGACCGAGATACAGGCACGCACACATGAGGGCACAACAATTGATCTTTGAAGGGTTGTCACGCGTGTCTCCGGCACAGCAATCTGTATATAGGCTATGGTTGGTGTTAAGCAAGTCTGGAGGCGATAAATCAGTCGGTCCACAAAGCGTTGGGGCTCGACATGGCAGTAAAGGCCTCATCACAACATGCACATGGGGTTCTTGCCGGTTTCTTTCCATGCAATTGCACAGGCCTAAACCAAGAAGGATGTTGTCAGGGGGCTAGGCAAGCAGGTGATAGAAGTGACGCGCTACTTTCGCGATAAGATCGTGGTCTATAAGCTCAGCGGCATTAGGGTGTGGAGGGGAGGGGAAAGAAGGACAACAGGGAGAGGAAGAGATGATGGAGAAAAAAAGAAGGGAAGAGCAGCCTCGCTCACCCGTGACACCGGAAGGCGTATCATGTCTAGTCGCTCAACCTCCACCACCTAGAGCGATCCAAAAAAACTGTCTTAGACGAAGTTATCTTCTCTAAGGACTTTCTGCCTGACATTTTTTTGTCGGAGCGCCAGCATTTTGCATCCTCGCGGCGCCCGTGAACGCCCCTACGATTATGCCAGTTTCTGTCTTGCACTCGAATGGACCAGCGCTCGCGAAACAAATCAACAGATTGCGCGAAAGAGTATGGTTGAGGCTCTCCTGCACACTTGCATCGGCTGCTCAATAGGCAAATTTTATAGGTGGGACAAAAAGCAAGGTAGAGAATTCGGCCTGCAGATGACAGTAGATTTAGGAAACCAGCTGGTGACTTTTCGCTGACCAATATAGGGACACTAGCTCCTTCCCCCCCCCCTCCCCCCTCCCCAAGATAACCCTGCAGACAAACGAGGGTGTTTTCATTTTTAATGACAGACGCAAGGCACGAGAATTGCACGCCGAGGGGACATTACGATCAGTCTTCAAAAGTACGTAATGCTGCAAGGACACCGTTTCGGAAGACGAGGGGAGAGGGGATGAGGTCAGAGGTGTGACAACCGGAAAAGGGAACGAGGCTGAAGAGGGGAGCGAAAGGTCTCTGGCCTTAAAATACCCCTGCTCGCATTCGGCAGCAGGGGAAGGGGGGAGGGGATACAGGGACAAACATCAGCTTCAGGGTGGATGTGTGCTTTATGACTTCACCCACGAAGGTCATTTGGCAGCAACAAACTAGAGGTGCGTGCGCGACTGCAGATAAGCTGCAAACAGAACGGCGTCTTGCTCACTGGAGAGTCATTGCTTGTGGTCATCAGAAGCACGCCAACAATTCTAGAAAAACGGGAGCGACGCAGGAGGAACAAAGATCGTTGTAGATTCGCCCCGTCTAAACGAAAACTAGGACCGTCTCCCTCGTCTTAACATGTGTCATTCAACGAGCCAAGTTAATAGTGAAAACACTCCGAAGGGCCGGAAGGTGGCGAAGGAGATCGAGGCGGAGAGTTTGCGGTTACTGTTTAATAGGCGGCGAAGAATGTTCGATCGCCAGCACCGCGGATCCATTTGTTGAAGTAGAAACACGTAAATACAAACTGCCGGACTAAGCGGTGGTCCACCGTTGTTGTCAACATCCTGAAACCACTTCACAAGCTCTAATTTATGGGTTCAAAGATAGTGGCGCCGGACGGCAACGAAACAGGACAAAATTTACTTGAAACCATGACTCCAAAAGCTATAATTCCATAAAGAAGCAGTGTAGCGTCTAAGTGACAGTACGGCCGCCGATTACGACGGTGTCCGCCGCGTGCTTAATTGCCGGTGACTTGCGCGGGGATTCGCTTATAGTGATAGTAGACTTGCCCTGCATCTACCGCAAGAAGACCGGAAGTGGTAGAGGACGCAGGTTGTTGCCATGGTGAAAATTCACACCTATGCGTACCACCACCACCACCACCACCACCACCACCACCATCACCACCACCATCACCACCACCACCACCACCACCACGCCCCTGGTCCACAACAAACACTTGGCTAGAATTTTAACACGACAATCAGAGAATGGGGACCTAAGTACTGCTTGTGCATTAGGCGCCATAATCATTAGGTGACGTTTCCAGTAGCAGGAAAAGACAGAAGGCATCAGAGGGACAGATTTGATGTGCACAGAACCCCCAGTTACTGTCTCAAGCAGCAGTGGCCGCTGGCAAGTGCATGGCGTGACTGAGACACAGTGAGACAAGTGGACGTATATAGGTTCCTGTAGATAACTTAAGAGTTGTCCAATTGGTGCGTGTCGCACTACCCGAAAAGTGGCGTGTCCAGCGGCAGAGGGGTGGTGTGTTAAGTGGCGCATGGGCAGTCGCGACTATCTGGACGCAAGTGTGTCCAAGTCGAATTCGGTCGAGTAGCTGCACATCTGCCCGCTGCAAAGGCGAGTGGCCTTGAACAAGGACGTTAAATATGGCCATGATGACAGCTGTCGGCAACAGCTTCGATATCGCTGCCAGATGATACCATCGCGTCTAGGAGGCGAGGAGAACACGCTGTGCTTTAGCCGTTTTCTGCTGACTGAGTCTGGCACGAGTAAAAATGCTCACACAAGTAAAACCATGCTTGCGACAGACGACTAGTCGCTATGGTTCCGAAACGACATGTACTATGTTACCAAGCCCGGTTTGATGCATTCGTATTTAAATAATTAGCCGTCGGTTTTTGAACGACTGCACTTGTAGCACATGGAGTAGCTCTGACATATTGCGACGCGAAGTGACTTTGTCTATTCGCCACACTGTTAAACCGTCATGTGGCCGCCACTTGAAAGTAGAAAACGGTGTATCGCAAAGACATCTTGTCGTTAAATGGCGATATCAGTTGACTTAACAGGAGGTGCACTCGAGGAATACAGTAGATTGCAGCTAGTGAGGGTCGCAGATTAATTGAATCAGCCGCCACTCACTTGGGTTAAACGCCGAAAAACAGCAACAGGATCGCACGCACTTCCGCGAAATTACCAGAACTGTCACTTTGTCTATTTGGGTCAGAATTCAGGAAGACAAGCCAGGGCGGACTGCACACATCTTAAACAGACACGATCAGTTACTGGTCGGACTTTTAGAATGGTTTAAATAGGCCTACAGCTGCCATAGTTGCTTAGGCGACTAAGGGTGATGCCGAGTATCCTCGTGACACTTTATCCGACGAGATAGTCAATATTGAGGCTGTTTGGCGAGTACAGCAGGGGGGGAGGGGGGGAGGGGGGGGGAGGTTGGAGCAGCAAAATTGGCGTCTATCAATAAGTTGGTACTCGCACATTAGTCAAAATAGGCGGCAGCCGTTTCGGCCGCCTGTTCACACCACAGGCTTGCATTGAACCATGGCTCCAAGGAAAGATTTGGCACCAGTTAGCAAAATTGTCGCACTACAGTTAACTAGGGAACAAGAAACCCAAAACCAACCGTTGCCAGGTGGTGGGGCAAACAAGCGTATCAAAGTCCACGATCATGCGCGTGTGACTGGACAACAGGACAGGCCGCGAAGGGAGTGGGATGATGAACGGAGAACCTCTTGGGGCATCCCAACAGTGACTATGAAAGGGCAAGCGCTCCATTTTAACCCAGCATGATTAGGTCAGCTGGTTTATTCAAAGTGTGCAGGCTCAGTATGGAACTGCTAACCGGAGTCTATTTTACATCGTCACAAAATACAGAGGATAGTAGAGTGAACGTTTCTGATTTACTGGACATCGTCAGCCAGCAGCCCCTGCCCTAACCTCCGGTTAAGAGGACTGGGAATTTGAATTCGAGCCCAATGCTTCATGAGTAACCAGCTGGGAAAATGGCTCACTTATTCTAGAGCACTGATTGTTCCCACTAGTGACAGAATGCGGCACCCCTAGACATGCATGCAAGCTAGGCCGGTATGCAGGAAAACAGGGAATATTGATGAGAAATGGACTACTTATGTGAGGCTGAGGTGAGACGATGACATGGGACGCCAACTCAGGATAAGACGCACGTGGTAGGATGCTGGTTCTAGACCGAACGGCCCTCCAGTTATCTGCGTAAAGTACGTTTAGAAAGAGATTTCTGAGACGGACGACTGGTCCGTATAAGAATTTAATCATATTTTCTCTAAAAAATAAACATAAAAATTTAGTCACCTACAAGTCGGAGGCCTTGAAGAGGGTGTTTGCGGTTTAAAACAGTTTGCCCATACTCGCATATTTAAAAACGCAACCTTCATTCTATCTTTGTTTAGTTTTCTAAATTGCACAATATGCATTTTCTCCAGAATTAATTCGCATATGAAAAGTCAATTCGGCAAACACGTGCTTTCGGTAACTCATCATCAGGCCAATACATAGGGATGGAAAACATGAGAAGTTCACAGGGTTCAATACATGACCCAGGGACCAATTCACGTGTGTTGCCTTGAGCTTCTTACGAGAGGGCCTTCTTTCACGTACAAGATATTCCAGTAGCTATGCATCGCATTGCGTTCTTTGTAACCGGCATCATACAGCGTCTTTCAAACGTTTTAGAACCGAAATGCCTCATTTCTCCAAAACGACGCTGACCATAAAATGAGTGGGCGAAATAGATTTTTCTATATCCTTCCCCGAGATTGAATTATACCTTTATAGATGACAAAAATCCACTAACGGGAATACCTACTGATTAAGCAGTTTAGTATGCAATTTACACACATGCGACTGTCTTCGAGGCAGTGGTTTGAAAATACGGTTTCTGTGAACTGATTTTGCCATCTCCCACTCGTGTAACTTTTCACCCACTCAAAAGCCTACCAAGAAATCTTCATCCATGTTTAATATGGCTCGCAGTTTACTGCATTTGAGCCGGTAACACATAAAATGATAGAGACATGCGACAATTCGACCGCCATGCCCGAAGATGTCCACCGTGTGCTCCACAGCAAAGTGAAGCAGGCATGGTAACTTCGCGTGATCTAGTTTATAGTGAGCGCAGACTTGGGTTGCATCTACTGCAGTGTCTCCCCCATCTGGGCCCGGTGTCAAGACAGTCAAGAAGACCGGAGACGGGAGACAGCGCAGGTGGCTGGCACGGCCGGATCCACACCTAAGCGTACCACTCTGTCCCCCCTCTGGTTCACACAGCAAGCGACCGGGATTTTAACAGACAACAGCGACACCATAACGAGTCAGAAAGACGACGATGATGACTGGGCAGCCATCCCCACCACCTGTATACCCAGCGGGAGCGGATGCGCATCAACCGGCAGGGAACCAGGTGCCAGAGAACTGTCAGCGCACACCAGGTTGCGAGGGTCACGGTTTGCTGATACTGGCATAGCACACGCTTTCAGACCTTTTGACAATGATCTACATAATCACTGTTCGAATGACAACTGCCTGGAAGTCAGGAGGGAACCATCTGATTTTCCTTAATGGTGACGTTAGTGTTTGCCCTACATGGAGGTTCTACGACTGCACCTGCTTCCAGTATAATCGTCTTCTCAGAGTCGATTTTTATGGATAACAGTGAGGCGGCACGCCGGAACCACGTCATCACGGATTTCGAAAACGTTCACAGCGTCTGATGCCCTCATGGCCAGCCAGATATTCTGACTTCACTTTAATACAGCATGTATGGAACCAACTTCGAGAGATGACCTACAGCTCAGACTCGCTTTTGTGGATTCTGGAAATGGGATAAATTGAGAACCAATCCTAAATCTCAACGAAGACATGCGGAGGCGAGTTGAAGTCAGAGTTCTGCATAAAGGTTGATCTACCTTAGATTACCAAATAAACCAACTTATAGTAATGGCTTTTGTTCACTTCACTGTGACATAGATTTGCCGCAGGTTCGATGAGAGGAAACATTTTGACATTCGTTTGATCTTCATCAGTTTACCATGACTAACTAAGGAACTTCGCTTATTTGGTCAGAAGTCTGTGCATAATCTTCGATTGTGTTCTGAGGAAATGGCTGTATATACCCTTCAATTTGGCAGTTCTAACTAGGAAGATTTATTACCTCTTCAGTCCTATAACTGCAATTCTCTCCCTTAGATGAACGGCGAGTTGGTGTCACCATCAGATGTCTAAGTATCCCTATTACCCCGGTCGTGAATCTTGTCTGTGTCGTATGTGATCTTCAGAGTTCATTCTCAAGAAATGGATGACTACCAGACTAGAAAGCAAAATTTCATTACTGGCCAAAATGTCCTGCATGCGGAATGTGTCATCTGCTGGCACAGGGGTTGCTACGGTCTTTAAAGACGCTGTCCCACCCATTAATTTTGAAGTTACTAGAACTGACCTGGACGGCAAGACTGGTTCCAGTACGTTTGACGATTATTTCACTGACGCCATGTAAAAATATGGCTTCGCTGCAATTCAGTCAGTCGTCTCCTGGCACGTACATCAATCAGATTGGGCGGCCGACGTGCCGTGTGATTACCCAGAGACATGAAGGTAATTTGTAGGACAAATCTTGTGACATTCCGGCGTCGTCTTGCCGCATAATTTAAAAAGGCGGTACAAACTACAGCGACACCATAACGAGTCAGAAAGACGAAGAGGACGACTGGTCAGCCATGCTCACGACCTGCATACCCAGCGGGAGCGCGAACTTATCTACCGGGAGAGGACCAGGTGCCAGAGAACTGCCAGTGCATACCAGGCTGCGATGGCCATGATTTGTCGATCCTAGCATAGCAGACGGTTACATACCTCTAGGCCCATGGTAGTAGACATAGAGAATGAAGGAGAATTACCGGGAACAGTCGGTTCGGCAGGTCCTGGTAGTTCAAAGCACACAGGTTCGTGTGCGGATTCCGGTTCCTCGCTCTGCGGCTGCTGCTGCTGCTGTTCCTGTTGCTTATCTGAAGCCGAACTTGGAGAATCCTTGGCCTGCAGGTCGGAGGACGATGAGGAGACATTAAAGAGGACACTGGTGGCGGGCAGGCTGAGACGGGCGAAATCATTGGCGCTGGTAGTTGGCAGCTCAGCTTGACTGGTTGACGCCTGCAGGTTATGCACAGAGTGCAGGGGGGAGGCCTGCGGCGAGGAGGACAAAGTGGGGACTGAAGGTGCACAGAGGAGGGAGCTGGCAGAGGCGAAGGCAGTTGCCGCAGCGGCTATCGTGCCGGCTGAGGCGGCGGCGGAGGAGGAGGAGTTGAAGGGACAGGGGGACGGCTTCACAACAGGCAGCGGCCAATGTGTCCCATTTGAGAGGAAGGCAGGCGCGGAAATCTTGGGACGCATGCTCAGATCAGCGCGGCTGGCGGCGGCGGCGGCGTCATCGTCGTCCACTGGGGCTGTCGCGGCGGTGGTGGCGGCGGCGTCGCTAGTGGGGTTTGAGCATGTTTTAGTGTCGTCGGTGGGCGGAATGGTTGCGAGCTGCTGCTGCTGCTGCGTAGGAGGAGGATTGTTTCGGGCCGGCAGGACTGGCGAAGACGCATTGCGAGTGGGGGCAGAGGCGGAAAGTGAGGGCACCGAGCCTGGGTTGAAGCTGGACAGTCCGATGGGTATGGTGGGCTCACTGAACGGGAGGAATAATATGGTTAGCATTAGTAAGTGTATTGCCCATGCTGTCGTAGGACGCGCACTGACAGGCAAGGCTCGGCCTGTCGACCTTGTACGACGAAAAAAAATTCAGCCGACAAGTTGCTTAACATGCAAAAGTAACTGTTAGCCGCGGCGGCACTACGGGATAACTTGTTCAGTCATCTGGTTGTCTATCTTGGCGCACCGTCAATCACGATGACCATCACTACCACCCATGGGAAGCAGATGTAAACTGTAAGTGGACTGAATGGTATTAAGGGGGAATTTGGGTAAAACTGTGTGCAGTTTTTGCCAGGAACATATTCCGTCTCTCTTCTCCTCCCTTTTTTTAAACAAATGGTTCATGTGCCTTCTTCAAAATGGTAAGGTGAAGGACCCCACATAACTGTCAGTGGACTGTGGATCATGTCATACGGGAATGGGGGGCGCAGCACGCCAGACTGTAAACTGAAGAAACGCAAGAAAACACAGAAATCGTTTGGATTTCTGCCGAAAGCCTGATCGTACGCGGTAAGATGTGGTCACGCAGCACCACCTGATGGACACAATACTGCTGGGGTGGGGGCTAGGGCAACTATTTCTCAACCACTCAAAGTACAACCACGCACTCTCAATAGCTTTTCTTTTGCATACAACTACTTGACCTCGTCGTCTGTGTGTCCCCCGGCCCCATCTATAAAAACTCCTATTACCACCAGTCACGTATTACAGATGGCTGGGGTTTGTTTATTTCAGGTGGGGCTACATAACCACATCTGACCTCGTACGCTTCCGTGTGCCAATTAAAATGAGCTCGTTGATTAAAAAAACGAGAAGTAAATTTGTAAAAAAGAACATATTTCGAGGAATGCTTTGAGGTCATAGGAAGCAATCGTTGTTGGCAATGTAATATCTACAACGGCCTGAAAATGGATGCCAAGATAACACCCCATATGACACGATCCACAGTCTACCGACAGTTAAGTGGGGTCTTTCACCCTACCGTTGCTAATTATGCACATAGAGCAGGGAATTATTGGCGAGAGGACACAGGTCTTCTGGCAGCTACCTTTCAAGCAGTAAAGCTAAGCAACCAAGTAATTGCCACCGAGCGGGACAAGAGGCAACAGCCTACTCTAAGACTGCCGCCTCATTATCACTGCTTTTCCAAAGTAAAAGGAGGACGACTTGTGTAACCGCGGCAGCCTTGGTGAATTCCTGGTAAGCTACTCACAAGGAAATGTGTGTTCACCACTATGGTCGACAAAAATGATGAAACACCTGCAGTGTACTCAGTCACATACACAAAAAACAACCGCTCCCACGTAAAGCAATTGCCCAGGCGTGGAATCGAGGACGAAAGAAAGAGAAGACAGGAGGAGGACAACATTTTTGCACAAAAACAAAATTGCCGTGGCGGTGGTGAAATGGGAGTGTGAAAAGAAGGCTACGACAATCTTACGGGAAGTCTACACCGGCATTTATGGTTTCAGTCGTTTGCGAGCTGTCTGCTTTCACTGGCAAAAATTCTGTTAAATCCCAGGCTGTGTGGGTGCAGATTCAAGGAGGGTTTTATGAGCAGAAGGGGTGAGGTAAGCGAGCACTCGTCCTGTGTCCTCTGCAGCCCGAGACGAAGACTGGATAGCTCTGCTTAATTAATTAGTCCCACTTAGTCATCCACATCAACAATTAAGTAAATTAGGTGTGCAATTGAGGCACACGAGGCAGAAAACAGGCGTCAGCGATTTCCGCACATAATTGCGCAAAGGTTATAACCCACGAATGCCAATGTTTTCTATTTTGGATACGAAACGCGAATGGGTGGTGTCACATACGCGTGTGAATAGAAAGCACAATTCAGTTGATCTCGGTTATATGGGTTAAGGAAGACTTAGCAAACCTAAGCCCTATAGTAGCATTCCACTCGGATTTGTCTCTAACAATGCGGGTTTTACGACAGTATCACTGGCTTGCGCAAGCAAGCAAGTGGTGGTAGTGGTGGGGGGAGGTGGAAGAGAAGAAGAAGAAGAAGACGATGATGATGATGATGAT